>JAIGNY010000993.1:1100000-1115000 GCA_020152595.1 Chiridota heheva
TGCTATAAACTTTGAAATATGTTATAAACCATTAAAACATGCTATAAACCATGAAAATATGCTATAAACCATGAAAACATGCTATATAAACCATGCAATTAGGCTGTAATCCATGAAAATAGGTTATAAGCCATGAAATTAGGCTAAAACCATGAAAATAGGCTATAAACCAAGAAAACATGCTACAAACCAGGAAAACATGCTATAAACCAGGAAAACATGCTATAAACCAGGAAAACATGCTATAAACCAGGAAAACATGCTATAAACCAGGAAAATATGCTATAAACCAGGAAAATATGCTATAAACCAGGAAAATATGCTATAAAGTATGCTAAAAGTAATTTTAAAAAAAGGTTATCAAAGTCCTTTATATGACAAAAGAGGTTTTGGAATCTCCATTATACTTTCAATCAAAATTTAGCAGAAGACAAAAGAAAAAATCCAGCATAAATGCTTTGTTCATGGAACAAAGCAAAAGTTCACAATCAAATTTCATTAGCGAGGGAAAAACATGTTATTATAACAGACTGGTTAGCAGAATGGGTAGAGCACCCGCTTCCCAGCCAGAAAGTCGTGGGTTCAATCCCTGATTGAGTTATTCACTTGGCTGGATATTCAGGAACTTTGTGACCTGAGGTCATCAGACCGCATAGTTACTGCGCGCCGCTGGAGTGAAAAGAAAGCGATCAGCTGAGTTTGTTTATATGTCATACGTAGCATGATAGGCCCGAATTTCAACAAATTTGCAATTTTTTTTCTTCAAAATATCGACTAATCAATGTTCCAACTTAATCGCCAATCCTTTGAGACAATGTATGATGATTGATTCGGAATATGTGGCGTCGCTTTGTTGAATTTTCGGTAAAAGTTTATCACTTTCAACATTCCTACATTGAAATACCCAGTAGATGTACCAGTTACAAGTCAGATCGTTTGTAAAAATTGACATAAACTTCAATTAATTGATATACTTAATTGCACAATCAACTAGCGAAGCATCTAATTAATGAAAATGTAGTTAAATTAACAATTGGTATTTGTAAAAATTTTGTCTGACTGCATACCACATGCAGACACACACGGACTTTCCGTTCGTGTAATGCACAAAGCTTTGTTTTCACCCCAACAAATGACGTCATCTCCCGGATGTGACGTGGCATCAACCAAGTGAATACCAAAGACTAATAAAATGGCACTTGCTGTCCTCTCGCTTGGTGCTCAGCATAAGGGAGCGGAGCAGGGTTATAGTCTGGCTTGTGCGCCCTCTGTTGGCAGCCGCCTCGTTCTACTCGTAAGTGCTTTGAGCATACGATTTGCATGGATTCAGTACTATATAAGCACAGTATTATTAATCCTTTTTTTCTAAATCAGCTGAGATGAGAATCCGCACGTCATTGGAGGAAGTGAGGCAAGCTGAACGAGCTGCACTGGAGGCCGCCCTGGATGCTGAGAAAGAGAAGATTCAGCACCAAGAAGAGAGCTTACACCAGCTTAGACAGGTACAGTCTGTCATTTTGGAGAGGGTTTATAGGGGAGAGGTGTACATGGGGTACATGAGGTGAGGGCGATGGGTATAGGAGGGGGAGGGCATAGGGAGGGAGAGGGGTATTGGAGGAGGGGTTATTGGAGCAGGGGTATTGAAGGAGAGAGTACTGAAGGAGGGGTATTGGAGGAGGGGTATTGTAGGAGGGTATAGGAAGGGAGGGGTGTAGGAAAGGAGGAGTGTAGGAAGGGAGGGGTATAGGAAGGGAGGGGTATAGGAAGGGAGGGGTATAGGAAGGGAGGGGTATAGGAAGGGAGGGGTATAGGAAGGGAGGGGTATAGGAAGGGAGGGGTATAGGAAGGGAGGGGTATAGAAAGGAGGGGTATAGGAAGGAGGGTGTAGGAAGGGAGGGGTGTAGAAGGAGGGGTATAGGAAGGGAGGGGTATAGGAAGGGAGGGGTATAGGAAGGGAGGGTATAGGAAGGAGGGGTATAGGAAGGAGGGGTATAGGAAGGGGAGGAAGGTATAGGAAGGGAGGGGTATAGAAAGGGAGGGGTATAGGAAGGAGAGGTATAGGAAGGAGTGGTATAGGAAGGGAGGGATATAGGAAGGGAGGGATATAGGAAGGAGTGGTATAGGAAGGGAGGGTATAGGAATGGAGGGATATAGGAAGGGAGGGATATAGGAAGGGAGGGGTATAGGAAGGGAGGGGTATAGGAAGGGAGGGGTATAGGAAGGAAGGGGCATAGGAAGGGAGGGGTATAGGAAGGGAGGAGTATAGGAAGGGAGGCGTAGGAAGGGAAGGGTATAGGAAGGGAGGGGTATAGGAAGGGAGGGGTATAGGAAGGGAGGGGCATAGGAAGGGAGGGGTATAGGAAGGGAGGGTGTATAGGAAGGGAGGTGTATAGGAAGGGAGGTGTATAGGAAGGGAAGGGTATAGGAAGGAGGTGTATAGGAAGGGAGGGGCATAGGAAGGGAGGGGCATAGGAAGGGAGGTGTATAGGAAGGGAGGTGTATAGGAAGGGAGGTGTATAGGAAGGGAAGGGTATAGGAACGAAGGGAGAGGTATAGGTAGGGAGGGGTATAGGAGAAAGGTTACACAGATACAGTCTGTCGTTATTGAAACCGCTTTCAGGCATACAGGGAACCTTTGATTCAATTTTAGTGTAATCTTCCCAAAAGTTTTAACATTTGCGATTCACACTACCCATTGAAAATCAATAACATTCAAAGACAACTTTCATTCCATGACTTTTACAATTCAAACTTTACATACAATCAACAAAGGATCTTTTCCCTTTTAAGGCAGGAGTTAAAATTTGCACTAATTTGCTATCTTGATTTTGATTCACTGAATTTAGAGCTACTGGATGTAGAGGCTTAGGCCCACAAAAATTCGCATAAGGTTAGGCCGAACACCTATTTTACAACTAGTAAAATTGACCCAGAAATTCATGGGCAAAAAAGCTTTGATTGTTATTTTCACCACAAATAAATGCAAAGATTACCTGATGAGTCCAACACATTGTACAAAAAAGAAAAAAAGATTACAAAATAAATGAAGAAAAATGTTTTAAAGTTGCTGAGATTTCAGGGTGGTTAGCAAACATCAACAGCTATTTTCCAGAGGATTGTATCAAATACAGTACAGTTTGGAATATGGCTGGCTGGGTTGGAATAATTTTTTTACGGTATAACTGGTGCACGGGGGCGCACTTTTGAAACTTTTATAGCTCGGTTATAAGTGTTGAAAACATATCAAAATGATGGCAATATGCTTGCTGATATATTATTTCTACATTTGTGCATGCTCCAACCATGGATCATTATTTTTTAAGCCTTATGGGTAATTTGAAGACTTATTATAAGGCCCTTACTCAAGTTTTGTGATTTTCCTTGCTAATATTTTGGCCGGCCATCATGATGGTTACGCAGGGGTTATTGTTATTGAAGGGCTAGAACCAGTTCCACAAAAAAAAAAAAATTATAAGTTTTTTTCTTCAACACTTCGAGATCTGATTTTTCAAATTTCTTTTATGGGGTTGGGGAAGTTTAAATGTTTATGCGAACGGAAAGTCGTCAGTTTAAACGTTTAGGCTATTAAACAAAAACGCACAGCCGTACATACAGGGGGGAGTGGTTTAGAGGGGATGAATGTAGGAGGGGAGGAGTGTAGTAGATGGAATTCCTTTGAAGTGCCACATCAATTATAAGTTGCCCTGCTGAGAGAGAAAAGGCCCAGCAGCAAGAATAGAGTTGTTGGAGGGGTGGGGTACCATACAAATTATGAACGTCCCTGCAAGTTTCTCTTGCTCCCTCGCTTACTTTACCCCCTCGTCCAACAACAATGTCAGTCCCCACCACTGCAAAATTGCTGACCTGTTTTTTTTCACCAGTAATATAAGAATCCATTTTGAATGTAGTTTTTGCAAGAAATTAATAACTATTTTTCTTGTTAATTTTCTCAGGCTCTAACAGAGAAAAACTGTGAGGATGACAAGCATGCTGATTTAGAAAAGGATCTCCAGAGGCAGGTGGATCAGCTACAAGCTGACTGTGTAAGTTTTCTTTTGTTTGCGCCAATCAGAAAAGTCTTTCGCAAAGGGTTGCACACAAGGGGACCTACAAAACTGGAACAAAGGTTCTTTCATTTTACAGCAGGGAGGGCAAAAAGTACCCTTCATAGATTGCTTTCGGTTTTTTTGTTTTTTGTTTTTTTAAGTTTTGAAAGACAAAAACTTATTTTTGATCTACTACTACTACTACTTCTAAACTGTTAATAGAATAGAATAAACTTTATTAAATCCACAAGGGGTAATGCACTGCTCGCATAAAGTACATCAAATTCATATAAAAACATATATAACAGGTATAAATACATACGTAAAACAATGAAATAAGAGAATTGAAATTAAAAAGAAAGAAAGAAATTCATGTAAAAACATATATAACAGGTATAAGTTACATATGTAAAACAATGAAATATGAGAATTTAAATTAAAAAGAAAGAAAAAATTCATATGAAAATATGTATAAGAATATGCAAGAATGATGAATATCATGCTAAAATATAAAATGATGTATTAAAACGGCCTGAAATACAAAGCAAGAGCTATCGACTGAAATTTGAATTGTGTAATTTTATACATTGAGGAATAAATGATCAAGAATGCCTATTTGTTATGGCCACTGGCAATCTCATCCTGCCACTCTGTGGTATCACCATTCTATCTAAATAATGGTGAAGTGGGTAGCCATCGTCGCTCATTATCTTATCTAGTTTTGCCCCAAGGAGCCTTCGGTACGATGAGTCCAATGTTGACTGGCTAGTCCCAATCAAGCACCCTGCCTACCTAATCAGGCTATCTATACATTGTTTGTCATCTTTTAAGCATTCCCACCCCATGAAACCAGATTATATTTGCCAGACCCCACAAATAACTGAATCGTAGAACATAGCAAGAATGTTGCTATTAACCTTGAATTTGCTTATTATGCGCATACGACATGACTAATCTTGTCCTTTTCCTTAAAGATTTGTTCCAACAAATCATAACCACAAACTTACTGTAGCAAATAATAAAACCACTTATCTTAATTAAGATAACCACTCAACGACGCAATAAGGACTTCACCCATTGCTAATATGCTACTCAACACCAACTTACACAACATCTCAGGACCAACAAGAGAACGAATACAATGGATTTATTGATAAAGGAAATTTGATCCTAAGCACTTGTGGTTTGCAGAATAAAGAAAATATAGAGGAAAAGTCTGACCCGACCTGCTTATTTATCAGGTCGGGTCTGACTGTTTGAAACTTTAAGGAACACAACAACTAATGAATACATTCTAGAATAGGGATGCGACCGTTTATCAGTTTACCGATAAACGATCGATACTATCGTTTACCGTGTCTTGTTAGAAAGATGTGTTAGAGTAAATCGTCAGATTTCTGACACCACTCGTGCTAATTGTTTACTGTACTAAGCAGGCCTAGTACTGTAGGTACACACTGTGTGCAACAAGATACAACATAAACAATAGGCTTGATTCTATCTGACTTTTCGGGGTCTTATCGGTTAACCGATAAACGATCGATAAAGATGATTGTTTATCATTTAATGAATTAAACGAAAATACACATCCCTTTTCTAGAATGCAGTTTTTTAATAACAAATCAACATGGCCACGCCACACCAACGGCTTATCTAAAACAACCGCCAAATATTTATAATCATCCACCCTTTGTGCTGCACTCCCTTTACAACACTTGAAGCAATAGCAGATTTACGAAAATCTATCGCCATTTCTTTTGTCTTATTAACATTGAGTTCAAGATAGTTTTGATTACAGTAGTTTACAAAATCATTAATCTGATCAATCTCCCCCTGTTTTCTTTCTTCCTACCTCTGGAATGATCTAACCTCTCGGGCACAGTTTAACCCAACCTCTCGGGCACAGTTTGACCCTTGCTGTCATGGTACCATTAAGTCTTCATCAAACAAACATAATCTGATCAATATAATTAGTGACAATTTTATTCCTCAAAAGGCCCAAATACTAATATTACAACCTCTACTGCTAGCTAGATCAGCTACAAGCTGAATGTGTAAGTTTTCTTTTCTTTGTGCATCGAAAACAAAAGTCTTTAGAAAAGACATGGACATCTATACAACTGGCAACAACTGGGACAATTTTCCCACCCCATTTTACAGGTGGCAAGGGGGCAAAAAGTGCTTTGGGGTGATTTCTTTTTTTTCCATCAAAATAACGAGAGGGAAGAAAATATTTATATTTTTTTACCTCTGGCTTTGGAAATACTGGTTGTGATACTTTAAGTCTTTGAATAAGGATATTTTTTGTCACTAAATGTGTCATTGTTCCTCATTTTTGTCCCAGGTACTTTCACACGGAGTCGTGCCCTACATAGAAAGATGTTAAATTAAAGTGAATGATATATTATATATGATATAGTTTATTTTATGCAGTGACGTAGCCAGCATTCAGAAAGTGAGAGCCTCCCGAGAAGAAGTGTTTAAATTTCTAAGGGCAATTTTGTTTTTGCTTGTCTAGTGCATATAAATACATTGTCTTTCAATTTAATACAACATATAGTTTTATACCATGCAATACCATACAAAGTTATACAAAATGTACATTATATTACAATTTTAACAACCTTATAACACATTCTAATTCAGTATTGTACAAAAAAATATATTTTATAATGTTCAACTTTAATAACTGTTGAATTTCTGGTTCTGTACTCATAAGATACACAGCAAAAAGATACTAATTACTCAATTTTTATTTCTGTTTTTATGTCCATCCACGTCTTCCTTTCTCACAGTTGCATTGACATCTTCAATACAAAACTATACATTTTTGATTATCAAGACATATGTTTTTTATCAATGGCAGTCTGTCTTTGGAAATAAAAAATTTAATTGATTTTGTTTTTGTTACCATGGTAACCATTTAATTGACTGGGTAAACATGTTTGGATAGGGGCATGGTTGTTTGTTGGCTTCTCAATAGCAGATCAAAACGGAATATAACTGTAATTTTTGAATTTTGTTTAGTTTAGGAAACCCTATTTGAATCGTGTAACTTTTTAGTATGGAAGTTGTAAACATTTATAAACTAGTTTGAACATTTTCCCTGGACAGTAGCAACATTTTGGCAATTCCAGCTCCTGTACATTTTGATGGATATTTTGTATTGTGTGGAATCTAACAATTTTTGGGAGGGAAGATTTCTGTGTGCATTCAAACAAAAACATTTTTGTTTGATTTTCAGTGAATCTTTTCAATTCCAAGTTTGTTATTTAAAGGAAGTGTCGATTTAAAGTAGGCATTGGAGATGATGTAAATATATAAAAATCCACAATTTTCTTGAAAATTAGATGTTTTGTTTTGAAACCTTAACAAAAGGGATTAAAGATTTTAAATCATTTGACAGATTGTGTTGCATTGTGGTCAAGTTGGAAACAGTATTTTTTTTGAACTTCTAGCTGAGTGGATGTATTTATATCTGAATTTTGATGAGCAACAGAACTCACGCATCCCTTGACAGTGAATATGTTTCAAGGAGCATTTATTTAAGCTGATTAATTCTTTGTGAGGTTTGCTTCTTTGGAAACAAATTTTTGTAGGAACTACAAAATTTTACTGGGATTTCTAATGAATTGGAAATAATTGATCTCTCAAGTTTTGTTGAACCACATCTCTTATCTTTTTTTTAAATTTAAGCTGGAGGTTTTATGCCAAGTTGGCTGTTATACATTTTAGATGTACATCCTTACCTACCAAATAATGGATGAAACCAAGAAATTACTTTCAGAAGCTACTTGTTAAGGTTTTAAAAGTGAAATTTAGTCTGAGAATAAAAATAATTATCTAAGAAACGCATAGTAAACTTACTTTGTTAACTCCATAGCATTTTACTGCTATACTAGCATTCTTCGATGCATTTACCTTAATTTTTGAAGAGCCACAGAACTAATGCATCCCTTGTCAGTAAATATATTTCAGGGAAAATTTTTACAAGCTGATTAATTCTTTTTAAGGTTTGCTTCTTTGAAAGCAATTTGCTTGGAACTAAGATATTTCACTGGGATTTCTGAAGAATTGGAAATAATTGATCTCTCGGCTGTATTTGAAAGTTTAGCTGGAGGATTCAAAGCTTAGTTGGCTGTTATAAGTCCTTATATGTGCATCTTTACCTGCAAAATAATGGATGGAATGGATGGAGCCAAGAAATTGCTATCAGAGGCTGCCTCAGCTCACTTGCTCGTTTTACAAAAGGGGGAAAGTGTTTTGCGACAGCATTCCATGAAAAATCTAGTTTTGGTATGATTCAATTAAGGAGGCAATAAGCTTCATGTTTGTGTGTGTAATATTCATAATAATTGTAAATTGTGACAAAAAAAAGAAATATAACTGTAAAATAGAGAAAATAATAAAAGAAAAAAATTGTAAGCTTGGAAGTGAACCAATGAAATGGTGATTTCGTCTTTCTCTTTGTCTGTCCGTCCAAGTTCTGATGCAAATTTAGAAGAAAACAAAAAATATTCAACTTTGTACTTTTTGGAAATTAACAAAGACATTTGTTGCTAATTATTCGTGAATGACTCGTGCTCATTTTAAAGAATCTTTTAGCGATTAAATTCTTCAGTGTTCTTGGATAAGTGTGTCCTATATGAAAAATTGTGAAGAAACTATTCACTATTCGGTGAAGAAACTTCTCCTATTTCTTTAAAGAAGATATTCAAGTTTAAAGTTTGATCTTATCTGTGTGTAAATGACTGGTGTAGTAAGTCTACTATGGAAGGTCGGCATGCTCATCCTCACATTCTTAGTAATTGTTAATGTATTTTTAAAAGATAATTTTTTACTATTCAAATTATTTTCCTCAAACTTTCTTCAGGTCTAAAATTGTGATTACCCTTACTAGATTATATTCTACTACTTTCTTGACGTCTCCAGTGGACACAAAATCACTGGACAAAGTATGATAGAATACATAAAGACTTGGAGGAACCTGAGGCTATGACATCACAACCAGTCTGATTTCAGTTCTTTCTACGCAAATGATACAAAACTTGAAACTGTAATATCTCTTTAACCGAATAAGATTTTGAATGCTTTCCTTACCTGTTTGTTGCTTTTGAAGATGAACTTCCTTGACCCTGAACTTATCCTATAGAATCCCTCAAATCGCTCTTTGTTTGCACAAAAGTATTTTTGCGGCAAAGACCGACATTATTACATGTGTTTGTTATTCATGAAGCAATATCTTTCCTAAGGATAAATGGTTTATCAATCATTCACAGTCAATGCACACATTACCTCAGGCATATGATACACAAATATTTTATCACCAAACAAATTTCTCCTACTAAGACACTAAATACAGATGAGTGATTTTAATCACAAAAGTGCCCTCATTACTCAACACTGGCTTCTGTAATCTTATACACACAAATAACATTGGGCTCTTGACTGTGGTGTACATAGGAATAGCAGATAAACAATCATTGTTTGGAGTGGAAACACAATACACTAAACAGGAAGTCAGGTTGGAAGTTGCCATACCTGAGTTTTCAGGATTAACTATGGTGTCGAATGCTGGTAGGCCTAAGGATAAACTTTTTGGCATGTTAAAGATGTGGGACATAATCAAAAGTTTATATTCCAGAAATCTTAAATAAAGTGGCAAAAATGTTCAAATATTTATTTAACAAATAAAGGTAAGATGTATTTATGAACTGAGAGTTGTGCAAAATTTGTAGATAGTGGTTACCGGGTTAATATAGTCTTGGTACTCCTGTTTTGTGGTTCAATTTTTGTAACAATAATGAAATTAAAGAATTCCTAATGTAAATGCTTTGATGTATCTTCAACAAACCGTTAAAAAAGCAATCGATTGGGTAAAATCCTAGTATAGCTGTACAACTTTGACAAAATGGGTTTCGAGTAATACAACTTTTATCAGTTATCAAAACAACTGTAAAGTTTAAGATTTTTTAATGATTTTCAAAAATTTTGGTTGAAATAATTGTACCTGAAAATATTCTTATTAAAATTTTGGGTTTGAAAAAAAAAGATTTAGTCCAAGAGTAAAAAAATAAATAATGAAATATAAGGGTCTAAGAAAAGCATTATAAAGTTACTTTATTAAAATCTGTATAGCAATTATATGCTATTTTAGGATTGTCTCCATTTGTTGTTGATTTGTGTGTCATTTTTGTATGCCCTTTGTTATACAATAGACTATTTACCAATTAGTTTACATTGGTTGCCAATTAGTTTACATTGGTTGCCAATTAGTTTTCATTGGTTGCCAATTAGTTTACATTGGTTGCCAATTAGTTTTCATTGGTTGCCAATTAGTTTACATTGGTTGCCAATTTGTTTACATTGGTTGCCAATTTCTCCCTCTTTCCGCTTAATGACGAATGTAGGAAAACATAGTTTAGAGAAAATCAACGTCAAAGATTTTTCAATTTTCGAATTTTATTTTTATTGTGATTCTGAAGGGTTAAAAAGTACCTCTATACTTTGTTGAAGAAGGCAAGCGTTAAAAAGTTTTGAGAATTATTACGAAAATGTATATATCACTTCAGTGTTACGTTTAATTAGTCGCAAAGATATTTACCAGTATGCAGAATTGATATACAAAGGTAATAAGAATTGGCATTCGTAACTACACGGAAAGAGGGACAATTTGAAGCACATATCGATTTCACATTTCTTGTTTTGGTTTCTGGTTGCATTTATGGCCCAGCTCTAAATTATCCTGCAGTTCTCATATCAAGCAAACAACCAAACAATCAAAATTTGTGATCTGCTCCTAAAGTTATTGCACTTTCCCCTGATAGACATGCATTCTGCATTGCTGGCCCTATACTATGGAATTCTCTGCCAAATTATTTCAAACGTTTACCAGTCAAACTTTCTTGTATATATGTTTCCTGTGTATATGGCAGTTTATACATTTTTTTAAAGGATTAGTTCAGGATCAAGCATGTCCATTGTATATGAAAGAGGACTTTAAAAGAAACAAAATGGTGAAAAAAGCATTCAAAACTCTTATTCCATTAAAGGATTAGTTCAGGGGTCAAGCATGTCCATTTTATATGAAAGAGGACTTCAAAAGAAACAAAATGGTGAAGAAAGCATTCAAAAAGCTTATTTCGTTGAGGAGATATTTAAGTTTAAAGTTTGGTATCATTTGTGTAGAAATGACAAAAATCAGACAAGTCAGGATGTCATAGCCTCAGATTCCTCAGTCTTGATGTATTCTATCATATTTTGTCCTGCAATTTGTGGCTTAACAACCATTGGATATGTCAGGAAAGTAGTAAAACAGAATCTAGTGAGGGTAATTATCATTTACCACCTGAAGAAAGTTTGACGAAGAAAAAAATTCAAGTGGTAATAAAATCTTTAATTGTTGACTTACTACTACACCAGTTATTTCTACACAAATAATACCAAGCTTTAAACTTAAATATCTCCTTAGCAAAATGAGATTTTTGAATGCTTTTTTCACCATTTTGTTTCTTTTAAAGTACTCTTTAATATAAGATGGACATGCTTGATCACTGAATTAATCCTTTAAAGGAATATTTCTATATTTTTTGTAACCTTTTATAAGAAAAAGAACAATTTTAGAAATAATTTAGTACAAAAATCATATTGATACGTTATTCCTACCAAGAGATATTCCAATTTTAAGGTTCACAAAAATGCCAATAAACAAATAGGAAAAGGCTCAGTATGACATCACAGCAACACATTCTCCTACAAAGTTGATATATTTCCTTAAAATCTATCATCCTTTTTATTAGTAAAACCTACTAGAAAAATGAATTGATGAAAGTTAGGTATTTACATACATTGCCAAATATATCCTACTTCAATAACTTTTGGAAAATTGTTTATAATCATACAGAAACAACCATTTAACAACCAATTAACATTCAAAGAAATACATACACATTTGCAATGGAATTGCCTCTATGACATCAAACATGAATTCATCATACTGTACAAAAACTTTAAAATGCAATTGGGAAATCTTTAAAAATTCATCTTCTGAGCGGAATATGATATCAACCTGATTTCTCTTTGTACCAAATTGGCTCTAAGAGTGCACTTTTTTAAATAAAATTTAACAAAAAGCCATAGGATTATTAAAAAACTATGGGAATATTACAAAAAACCATGGGAATATTACAAAAACCATGGGAATATTACAAAAACCATGGGAATATTACAAAAAACCATGGAATATTACAAAAAATCATGGGAATATTACAAAAAACCATGGGAATATTACAAAAACCATGGGAATAATACAAAAAACCATGGAATAATACAAAAAACATGGGAATATTACAAAAAACCATGGAATATTACAAAAACCATGGGAATATTACAAAAAACCATGGAATATTACAAAAAACCCATGGGAATATTACAAAAACCATGGGAATATTACAAAAAACCATGGAATATTACAAAAACCATGGGAATATTACAAAAACCATGGGAATATTACAAAAAACCATGGAATATTACAAAAACCATGGGAATATTACAAAAAACCATGGAATATTACAAAAAAAACATGGGAATATTACAAAAACCATGGGATTATTACAAAAAAACCATGGGAATATTACAAAACCATGGAATATTACAAAAAACCATGGAATATTACAAAAAACCATGGGAATATTACAAAAAACCATGGGAATATTACAAAAAACCATGAGAATATTACAAACAAACTATGGGAATATTCTTTTAAGTTATGATTAGTGCTTTACAAATGTTTGTTATTATTAGTGGTAGTGGTTTCTGGAAAATTGAAAGACCATAAGAAAAGAAGATGCAGAAATAACCAAACAAAAATGTTTCCAAGTTGCTGAAATTTCAGTGTGGTTGGCAAACATCACGGCCATTTTTCCAAGAGAGTTGCATAAATTTAAAATACAGTACAGTTGGGAATCACTCGGCGTTGGAATATTTTTTCTACCCTTGCTAGTGGCGCACTTTTAAAACTTGTACGGCACGGTCATAAGTGTTGAAAACATTTCAAAATGCTTGTAAGACAGCAAATTACTTGCTTATATGTAATTTCTGCATCCGTTTAAAGCACGTTCAAACAATGGATCATTATTTTTGACAACTTTAATCAGCCTTACTGGTATTTTGAAGACTTAATATAGGCCCCTACTCAAGGTTTGTGACATTCCTTACTTATTTTTGTGCAAGCGATCACGATGGCTACGTTGTGCTTATTGTAGGTATAGAACCAGTTCCAGTTCGGCGAAAATCATATTTTTGTTGTGAGATCGTGTACACGATAAACGATGAAAAAAATGGATCGTTTATTGTTTACTGAACTAAATGAAATTGTACATCCCTCACCATAAATAAACACAGAATTACCCTCTCTCTCTACAGCAACAACTTAAAGAGCAACTGTCAATGAAAGAGGACATTCATTTCACCACGACATCAACACTAGAGAAACAGCTAATGGACTTACAGGAGCAGAGGTTGAAAGAGATGAGTGCCTTTAAGGAACAGATCCATCAACAATCTCTTAACATTGTCACTTTGGAAGAAAGAATTTCCAAGACTGGGAAAGTCCAAGAAACGTCTCAGAAGGAGGTTCGAGATTTGCGGAGGAAATTGCAAAGTAATTTGAGTTCTGTGTTTTTCTTCTTCTATTTTTGCAGGGGAGGGACATAAAAACAGTGTGAGCAACGTTTCCACGTTTTAAAACTTGCGGAATTGGGAACAAATTTCACAGGTTTTGGTGTGTATTTGACACGTGTTAGAAAATTTCTGAGAATATACACCTGGCAAAGTGTGTCACAACCCATGACAGAACATGTGGCAGGGTGAGGTAAAAGTGGTAGCTTCATACTTTTTCCCATTAAAACATGTGTGAAAGTAATTCTTTCCAATGTGAAATTGGAACAAGTTTTAATGTATTTTAAAGAAAATGTATTTAATTTTTTTACTTTTTGTAATTATTTTTTCTCAAAATTTCTTCAGGTGGTATATTATAAATTAAATATCCTTCTCTAGATTCATTTTTACTACTTTTTTGACATGTCCCACGGTTTTTAAGCCACAAAATTGCAGGACAAAATATGATAGAATACATAAAGACTTTGAGGAATCTGAGGCTATGACATCACAACTAGTCTGATTTCAGTCGTTTCTACACAAATAATACAAAATTTTAAACTTGAAAATCTTCTTAACGGAGTAAGATTTTGCAATGCTTTTCTTCACCATTTTGTTTCTTTTGAAGTCTTCTTTCATATAAGATGGACATGCTTGACCACTAAACTAATCCTTAAATATCTCCTTAACGGAATAAGATTTTGCAATGCTTTCTTCACCATTTTGTTTCTTCTGAAGTCTTCTTTCATATCAGATAAATGTGCTAGACGACCAAACTAATCCTTAACAGACTGCTACCACAAGGTTTGCAGTACAAGAACAAGTTTTCCTGTGTGGGAAAGTGATTTTTCATAGGCCCTGATTGGCCGAAATGAAGTGTTTGTGTAACTAGCCTGCAGGAGTATAACACTGTCACTGTGCTGCTTTATCTGCAGCTTCCCAAACCCATCATTCTTGTGGCTTTTTAAGTCGGGGTCTCGCTCTCCCTTATATGAAGCTTTCACTCAGGGTGATGTGATGTCTTTGGGACACTTTGCTGTAGTGGTTTTGTGTGTGCTTTAAGTTACTATCTCATTCATGTTTTAAGTTGATCCTTTTTATTTGTGTTTTCAGATCAAACAATGGAAAGCGAGGAAGAAATGAAGAAACTTCGCGATCAAGCCATCGCTGCCAGTAAGACTGCTACCAAGACTGTCATTGTTCAACAGCCGAGCGCAGATATAAAAGCCTTGGAACATCTTATCAGTATATTAAAGTATGTGCTTATTCTGGAAATCCAGATTCAAAATTGTTTTTA
>JAIGNY010000993.1:1120000-1162500 GCA_020152595.1 Chiridota heheva
TCAAAACTTTCGGCAGGCCACATGAACATCTAAATGTCAATGCATTGGCCATGCATGATTGTGAATTTTATGCTTGTTTGCCCCACCAAGTTACCACATTGCTGTGGTGGGTGTGGCTTATTTCCTTAATCGTAGAGGGTAATTGCACCAACTCATCCCACTAGGGGCTTTTCAGGCTAAATGTTTTCAATTTGCTCCTAATTTTCTGTGTGTCAAAAAGTACCGTCACATACCTGCATTCTCCATAAGGTTTGGATCATTTCACATTCAAGATTTTCTTTCTAAAACGGCATTATTTTTGGGAACATGATTGACCTGTGTCCGTTATATTTCTTTGATTCTTATACTGAAAAATGTATTCTTGAGAAAAACTTAGGTGAATATGGGGTGAACAAGTTGACTCCAGCCCACCTTGTGAAGCCACTCCTTCTCCACACGAGCTCACTTGCCCCACCCTCCAGAAAATTTTGTCCAGGTGCCTTTTCCCCCTCCCCTCTCTTGTTCCCAGCATCAAAATCCTGGCACAGTCACTGAGCCCCTGAAATCAACCAATATACTTTTTTTGCATCACTGATTGTCTGATTTGATATTCGTAGGGGAATTGAGTGACAGACAGAAGGAAGAGATAGAAACCAATCGCAGATCGCTTAGGGAGCAGGAGGCGGAGCTTACGACCCAGAGACAGCAGCTGGTGAAGCTGTCGGAGCTGGTCGATAGTAAAACAAAGGAAATCGACAAACTTATCAATGAGCTGGAGTGAGTACACTTGATAAACAAAAACAGTGATTTAACATTTAGAACATCCAAAGTTGTTATGTACGTGGATTATTTTGATCCCTTTTATTTTTAGATGTTTAGAAATGGTAAAATGATGTCATTAGAAGGCATAATTTTATGAACTTTTGTGAAGTATATTTACATAAGGCCCAGTCATACAGACTGCCTATGGCCCACACAAGCTTAATCCACCCCTGCTTGTCAGTTGTCCATAAATAATACGTATCTATTAATCATGATATTTGTTTCCTTCAAAACTTTTCACCAGAGTTTATAATGAGTATCTTTTCCCCAAATTGCAGCTCTAACAGAGATTTAACAGCAAAGCAGAAAAGAGAACTCAACGCTCATGCCAATGAACTGAACCGATTAAAGAGTTTGTTAGCATCGTCGGAGGATGAGAAAAAGAGGGCGCTAGAACAGTTACAGAATGAGGTAATTACCGAGTTTGATAGAGCACCTGCTTCCCAACCAGAAGGTTATGGGCTTGAACCCTGAACAAGTCACACCAAACAAATACTTACAAAATGGCGCCCTCACGCTTGGTACTTAGCATGAGGGATCGGACCAGTGTAACAGTACAGGCTTGTGCGCTGTATGTTGTCCGCACCTTTGAGCCTCAAAAGTTCCTGTTGTAAAGTGCTTTGAGTACACGTATAGAAAAGCATTATAAATGCACTGTGTTATTATTATTATTTTAACTATGTATGATGTCAGTGAAACGTATCGTCCCTCTTTCCGCATACTGACGAATGTCTTATTTAGGGTGAAACGAAAATTGGTGCGAAATACTGAATTATTATTTCCGCACACTGATTGTAGGTACAATTGTCATAAGATAAGCATTTTCTCTTTGCAATGATTTATAAAGCTATATAATACGTTTATCAACTTTCATTTCACCAAGCCTCAAAATTTTCCATACATTCATCAGTATGCAAAATTAATAATTTCATTTTTGACATTCATCACTACACAAATGACATTCGTCACTACACAAATGACATTCCTCACTACACAAATGACATTCGTCACTACACAAATGACATTCGTCACTACACAAATGACATTCGTCACTACACAAATGACATTCGTCACTACACAAATGACATTCGTCATTACACAATTGACATTCGTCCCTACACAAATGACATTCGTCCCTACACAAGTGACATTCGTCACTACACATGTGACATTCATCACTACACACAAGTGACATTCGTCACTACACAAGTGACATTCGTCACTACATTCGTGACATTTGTCACTACACAAATGACATTCGTGACATTCGTCACTACACAAATGACATTCGTGACATTCGTCACTACACAAATGACATTCGTCACTACACAAATGACATTCGTCACTACACAAATGACATTCGTCACTACACAATTGACATTCGTCCCTACACAAATGACATTCGTCCCTACACAAGTGACATTCGTCACTACACAAGTGACATTCGTCACTACACAAGTGACATTCGTCACCACACAAGTGATATTCGTCACTACACAAGTGACATTCGTCACTAAACAAGTGACATTTGTCACTACACAAGTGACATTCGTCACTACACAAATGACATTCGTCACTACACAAAAGACATTCGTCACTACACAAGTGACATTCGTCACCACACAAGTGACATTCGTCACTACACAAGCGACATTCGTCACTACACAAATGACATTCGTCAGTACACAAATGACATTCGTCACTACACAAATGACATTCGTCACTACACAAATGACATTCGTCACTACACAAATGACATCGTTAGATCACTACACAAAAATGACATTCGTCACTACACAAATGACATTCGTCACTACACAAATGACATTCGTCATTACACAAATGACGTTCGTCACTACACAAATGACATTAGTCACTACACAAATGACATTAGTCACTACACAAATGACATTCGTCACTACACGAATGACATTCGTCACTATGCAAAAAGAGGGATGATATATGACACAAGGAAAGTGATGTTACAAGGGCTGAGGTTTGACCAGTGTGACTGCTAACCTAGATATCAAATTGAATAGCAAGTGTAATAGACTGCCGTTCTGTCTATGGGTCAGGGAGAAAGAACCGGGATAAGCAGATGTCCCAATTATTTATTCATTCATAAGAAAAACAAATTGTTTCCTTGCGTTCCAAGTATTCATTACAATTTTACAGATTTTTATTCAGATTTTTATTTTTGAGTGATAAAGAATGAGGTTGTTTTGCCACTCTAGGGTATCATTACGGGTGAAATGTCATCGTTGGGAGCTCAGTGCCGAGGGGAACGCCATGAACAAGTGATCAGCAGGCAACGCGAGGCTCTGGCAGAACTCAGACAGAGGATAAAAGGACTTGAATCAAACCGACCTCCACGTAGGTGTTTTTGATTTTAAGTAATTTTATTTTTGATGTCATTTGAGGATTTTGAACCATGGGCAAGGTTTTTACAGCAGAGGTGTAGGGAGTGGGGGCAGAGAGATGCCTGAATATTTGCACTTTATGGAGTTTAGAATATCTTTTGTGACCAGTTATGCCCATCCTGTATCATATATGAGAATAAAAGATTAGTATATGTTATGAATTAATTCCTAACTGATGTTTAAATCTCCATACAGTACCAACACACGATCAAGCCAGTGGTGCAAGGTAGCACGGAACTAATTATTTGCCCTATTGAAACCTATGATAAAGGCATCAAGTTGGGTTGATTTTTTAACCAGAAAGGGGACTTTCGTGATATTTTCTGACAAGTCTCATGTAATATCTTTCGGATGATGATAATTTAAATATGGGTCCACTTGTGGTTTTGGCTCTCTTTTTTTTTTCTTTTTTTTTTTTAGGATGAAATGAAAAGGTGTTTTACACCCACCAAATGACTCAAATTTTGATTTTGGTTCATGGTAAAATAGTTCCTCATGAAACTTTTCCTAAAATCGATCTTGTCAAGTTTTGACTTGCATAGCCAAGACTCACCCCTTCTCTACTATCCCTGAAATTGTCAACTTCTAAGCTCTGTGTCCCATGAAATGGGAGCTCCCCAACATGTTTTTAGTAGCCCATTCTCTGGGGTTCTCATTTTGGGCTGTCATAGTAATATCTTATTAGCTCTGTGCTACCTACAACTGGGCCTGTAAGGAGCATTGGAGAAATAAGAACACAGGGATATATCTAATGGCATTGCTTGGACCTGCTGATTTGCATACCTGCTCGTGAGGATTTTTTACCCTTCCCGCCCTATTGTTGCACCACTCCCTCCACCCACTCTACAGGTTACCTTATTCATACCTATTGTAATATGCCCATTTCCATTTCAGTGCCAACGCATGACCAAGCCCTTCAGCAGGTCATCTTACTTAAAAAGGAACTCGCGGAGATGCGTGCCAAGCAGGCTCAGCTTGCCAACACCTCTGACCATCACAGGGACTCGGAGATCCTTCTGGACCGAGAGGTGGCCAAAGCGAGGGGTCAGTTGTCCATTCAGGCGTCCGATGCTGCTGTTGAGAGAAGTGCGAGGATCGAGATGCAGCAAGCTATGGGTTCAAGTGAAAAAGCTGTGAGTATCTATTCTTCAAACACAAGTTCAAAGACTGCCTCCTTTACAGAACTTCCCTCTTCCATCACTGAGCTCTTCTGCAAAAACCCACCACAAAAATCTTATCCTTTCTGCATCACATCAACTATTACAATGATGTCTGACCCGCCCCCCTTCCCCCCCCTCCTTTTTCCTGCCCCACCCACCTGTCTTACTACCTGTTCTCACTCTTTTCTCCACAGCTGATCTCACTTTACCTCTCTGGTACATTTTGATCATCACTGTGGTGCTGCCGCTAAACCCCACCATAAACCAACCAACCTTCACACTCTTTATCTATATGAGACCAAATTGTCTGCCCAAGTTTTGTCCTCCATACTGCCTTACAGCAGGGTTCGTACGCATCAGGGAAAACCTGGAAAGTCGTGGAATTTTGATTTCATGTTTTTCGAGCCTTTGAAAGTCAGGGAATACAAGAAAACTATCAAAAGTCATGGAATTTCATTCTGAGTAATGAAAAATGTTTTTCATGATCTATTTCAAAGGAATCTTCAATAGAAGAAAGTGTTTTTTCGATCATTTTGTGCAAAAACAATTGCAGTCTCCAAAAATTATTGTCACGTATGGAAACACACATGTTAAAACGCAATTTACGTTCATGAAAAAAGTATTACAGCAATATTATTCGGGTAGGGCACCACTTTGTAAAAGTTTGGGTAAGTTTTAGTAACAAAATATTCTGTTGAATGCAATTATAGGAATTACAGTTTGGTAACAGTTTTTTTAAAGTTTCATGGTACAGGTCATGGAGAAAGTCAGGGAATTTGTGCTAAAAATTAATTGAAAATCATGGAAACATGTCAGTCAGATAAGTGTAAGAACCCTGTACATGGAATTGACCAATAAATCTGGGGGCAACGTTCATTGAACTCTGAAAGAAAATCAGATATTTCAATGGTTTGTAATAGATTTTAAAGCCATTTAGCCATTGTTTCATTCACACATCTTGCCTTTTAAACATGTAAATACTGTTCTACACACAAACATAATGAAATGGGAAACAAAGATAACATCTAATTTTGGCATGGTATAGACCTTTTCAAATCTGAATCGGCAATTTCCGGACAACTAATTTAAATAATGTCACATGTCCATAATGGACCAATCGTATACTAGAGGAATCTTATTGACCAATAAAATACTGGAGGAAACTTGGCCGTCTGCACAATTCACGCACAGTATGGGACCAAGCGTATGAACAAATGTTTTCATGTGCACATATCATACGTGCGTTATGCATGAAGGAAATATGTGCGGGTATTGCTGCATACATTTTTTCCTCAAACCTGCACCTGATTGGTTGGAAAACAAAGGAAAAGTTCCCCCAGCATTTGATTGGTTGAAGTACTGAAGAAATCACGTTCGGCTAAACTTGGTTTGAAAAGGTCTATTGGCTTCAATGTTTCATCTACATATCTTGCTTTTTAAACATGTAAATACTGTTCTACACACAAGCATAGTGAAATGGGAAACAAAGATAATATATAATTTTGGCATAGTATAGGCTTCTGTTAGTTTTTGTACCTTCTTGTTTGACAGATAGTATTTTCTTTTTTTTTATGTTCCACAGTACATAAGCCTGGCCCAAACAGTATCCAGACTGCTAGGTCTTGGAGAACTACCGGGCCAGGAATCTTTCGCGCACATTCCTAAAGATGAAAGGGAACGTATCGAGAAAGAACGGGATAATTCAGAAGAATTAGTCGCAAGTCGTTTGAGTACGCTCTTGCAAAGGCTGGAAAGGAAGGACGATCTTCTGAAGGACTACGAAAAAGACCTGGAGAAGCTTCGAATGGCTGAAAAAGTAGCCAATGAGAAGGCTTCGCAGGTGGAGAGTTTAGCTGTGAGTACAGTGGTTTATATTGTAAGCAAGTACAAGCACATGGCAGCCATGACTTTTTCTTCAATTGCTTTACAAAGAATAATATTCTGAGAATTTTGTATCAAGTTTGGTAGGTTTTTCTGCTGATTTTCAAGATTTTGTGGATTGTTAGCAACAACATGACCTTAACCATTACTCTACCAGGCTTTAAAAAATGCAAGCCCAAATTTTGAACTTTTTGTCAACCTTCCTTTCATTAGAAGTTTCGTTGGAATGGAAGCTAAAATATTTATTTTTTGAGTCGTAAAAGCCGAATTAGGAAATATTGGACAAAAAGGTTCAAATTAAGCAATTTTTGGCTAAATTTGGTCAACAAATGACCAATTTTTGCACAAGTATAACTTCTTGTCAATATTGAAAACAGATTTGTGTATAGATTTTTTGAATTTTATCTTTACCATTTTGTTTTTGTATAAGATGGACATGCTTGACCACTGAACTAATTCTTTAAATATCTTCTTAACAGAATAAGATTTTTGAATGCTTTCTGTACCATTTTGTTTCTTTTGAAGTCCTCTTTCGTATAAGATGAACTTGCTTGACCACTGAACTAATCCTTTAAGAATTGTAAGCTCTACCTATCCATATACCTTTAAGATTATCTAGGTTTTGCTGTCTGAAGATGTCGCATTTGCTATGCAATGTAAATTTGAGGGTTATATTTGATGAAAGGGTGCAACCAACAAACAAACAAAAATGATTGAATTTAGGATTGACTGTGGATATTTCCTTCACGATAGAAATGTGTTATGTATCAAACATTGTATAAAGATCGTGTCTCGTCACCACAGCTTCCAACACAAGGATAAGAGAGTAATTATTATATACATATCAGTGCTTACAGCATAGATTTCTTTTCACAAAATTCAGCTGTGGATGTTTATTGACTGTAGTAAACGTGCACTCACCAACAAATGTCAACTTTAACTGATTACTCTTGATTAATACCATAATATCCAGAAAATGGCAGCAATCTTTGCGAAACACTGAATCTCATCTCTGTTGATAATTTTTTTTGGGGTACTTTCATGCTTTCTTGTATCATATAAATAGCTTGTAAACTCATTGATTGGAGTCTTGTCAGCCGCAAAGTATAGACCAGTTATTGGACTTGGACCAATCAACTGTTGGATAGACCAGTTTATTGGACTTGGACCAATCAACTGTTGGATAGACCAGTTTATTGGACTTGGACCAATCAACTGTTGGATAGACCAGTTATTGGACTTGGACCAATCAACTGTTGGATAGACCAGTTTATTGGACTTGGACCAATCAACTGTTGGATAGACCAGTTATTGGACTTGGACCAATCAACTGTTGGATAGACCAGTTATTGGACTTGGACCAATCAACCGTTGGATAGATCAGTTATTGGACTTGGACCAATCAACCGTTGGATAGATCAGTTATTGGACTTGGACCAATCAACTGTTGGATAGATCAGTTATTGGACTTGGACCAATCAACTGTTGGGGAATTTCCCTTAGTTACCCAACCAATTAACTGCAGTGGCTGGAGGCAAAGTTACAAGCAAGCATTATGTGTGCATAGTACCTTCATTTATAACGCACGTTGTGATTGGTCCATTATGGACACATGCATTTCTTCCATGTGATATTATTTGTATTAGTTTTGTTGATTGAGATTTGAAAAGGTGTTTTGTAATTGGTGTTTCTTCACCCCTAGAATGACATCAGAGGTAAAGCAGAAGAGGCGCATTACCTGAGGGAGACCTTGAAGAGGACCAGGGAGACCCTGGACCAGGAGAGGAGACTAAATAGTGCAATCAAAAACAAAAAGGTAACCAATCGATAAATCAACCAATCAATTAATCCTTGGCATTTCTAGAGGTCAAAAACAAAGTTGACCAATCAATCATTCATTTGTAAAGGTCAAAAACAAAGGTAACCAATCGATAAATCATTGACATTTGTAGAGCAACCAATCGATCAATCAATTAATCATTGGCATTTGTAGAGGTCAAAAACAAAGGTGACCATTCAATCAATCATTTGCATTTGTAGATCATTCAATTAATTATAGGCATTTGTAGAGTGCAACAATGAAAACAGCTGGCTCTGCAGTGCTGCATAAACAGGCAGTCATGTCTGGTACACTGTTCAAAATATCTGAACATTTTCTTAACAAGGAAAATATAAACAGCATTTCTGAATGTAACAAATCTATGGACAGGTAGTAATTATTTGAGCAACAAAGTCAGTAAAATTGTTTTTGAATTTTAAGGCCTTATGATAAGACATGCACATTTTTTGTATGAACTTGTGACATCACAAAGAGAATGAAAATAGCAAAAGGGTGTCAACAAAATCAGTAAAAAAGCATTTTGAATTTTAAGGGCTCGTGATAAGACGTGCACATTTTTTATTTAAATTCGTGATGTCACAAAGAGAAATCATATGAATTTCCTTGTGTTAACATGTTGTTTTACTAACATTCTTTTGATCAGTGCAGTTGAATATGACCATGTGGTGTTGTACCCAGGTCTGTAATTCTCATTTAAAAAGTAGGGGTAAGGGGAGGACATGACTGACCTCTTATCTAAAAAGTGGGGGGACATGACTGACCTCTTATCTAAAAAGTGGGGGGAACAAGAGGCAAAATTTCAAGATTTTTAAAATTTTGCCGAAAAGTGTGGGGGGGGGGACATGCCCCCCCTCCCCTGTATGTCCCTCCTGTCCCCGAGAATTACGGCCCTGGTTGTATCTACATCCAGACCTGCCAACTAGTACGATTTTGCCGTATTTAATACGGGAAAATGTTGAGAATACGATTGTACCTTTTTGGCACCAGAATACAATTTTTTTTTTTTTTTTTTTTTACTCATACTTCTTACGCTCGGTTGGCGTTCATGTCCTCTCGAAGGATTGATTTTGCCGACTTAACCGATTCAGATTCAGATTCGTACAATAAGAGAAACTAAAAGTACAGTGGTAATTTTTTTTCAGCCACAGTAAACCTTTGTTTTGAACATTTTGTTTGAAGAGTACAGTTTTTTTTATCAAAAATACAACTTTTGTAGTTCCAGAATACAGTTTGGTGATCCTAAAGGTTGGCAGGTCTGTACATCATACCCTCAATAAAAACTTAGGAGAAAACAGATTTTCAGTGACTGAAATTTAGGACAGAGATTTAGAGAATTACATTTAAGATTTTGAGTTGTCTTCTCTTTCATACATTACAACCTTTGTGTATATTAAACATTCTTTAAACTTTGATTAGCAATAACTTGGGAACTGCAGGTACTTTTATCGCAATCCAGTTCTGACTTTAAACTTCTTTTGATGAATACAAAATCTCTAGCTTTCCTTTCATGTTTCCTTTTTCGTTGATTGTTTTGCAATTTAGCAACAAATGTTGCAAACAAAATTTTAAAGCAATTTGGATAAAACGTTTTGCGCTTCTCATGGGTTCATTTTAGGCATTAATATTTGCATAAAAATCTGCATATTGATACCTTAAATTTCAAAAAGCTGTCAAATGATCAATATTGATTCAATGTTTCTTTATGCAAATGTCACCTCTACCTGCCCTGCCCATGCATCTTCAGGATGCCTCAAATGAGATGTTCCAAGTTGTTTTTGTTTTTTTCTCTTTATCTTATTTTTATTTTTTTCTTTCTATCTCAGTTTTTTTTTTTTTTTTCTCTATCTCCGTAGACATTTCATCTTGAGAATGACGAAAAGCTCAAGCAGTCATGGCCCAAGCACAAATGCTTTGATGAAGACAATCAAAAAGACAAAGTAAGTAGAAGGTGTTTAGAAGAAATCAAAAGTCTACTAGACCCTTTTTTTTTTCCCTCTGGCTTTAATTTGATTTCTAGTCACTTGCACAATGGTGTTCATCCTATCCTGGTGGTGCTTTTTTTTATTGGTAAATGTGCCATTTTTTGTTGTCATTGGTAGGATTCACTTTGCAGGCAAAAAGATTTCCAACATATCATATTGAAATTCTTGTTAAAAAGGGAATCTCGTTTTGTGAAAGTTGCTTGACTTGTCACCAGTAAGTCCAGTAGTAACTTCACACAATTGATTAACTTGTCAGCTATTGTGTAAACATTTCGACCAATCAGAACATTGAATTGTATTGTAATTTTACCTCCACGTTAACACGATATCTAGCCTGGTAATAGTGCAATGGGGATGCATTTTTGGTTCCAATGCGATAGCATCCGGAACCTATGCTGTCATGATGGCGTGTATGTATGGGTGTGTGTATGGGTGTTTATGTATGTATGTATGTTTGTGACGGCCGGCTCTTTAGCGCGATATCTCAAGAACTATGCTCTGGATTCATGTCATATATGGCATACAAATAGCCCATGGTCCGTAGATGTGCCCTATTGCTTTTGATGGTGATGTCATGCATATTAATGAGTGGACGGGGCTTCATGTAAAAATCTTGAAATGTCTGTTTTGTTTCATATTTGGTCTAATTATGTTGTTTGCTGGTATATACATGTTCATGATGTAAAAATGTTGAATTTCAGTAGTATGCACTGGGGGCGGGGCTTAATATGATTTTGCTGAAAAGGGCTTGTAAACACGGTATCTCAAGAACGGTAATCAAGTAAACATGATATCTCAAAAAGTATGCACTGGATTCACATCATGTGTGGTACATAAATAGCTCATGGTCTGCAGATGTGACCTAATGTTTATGGTGGTGATTTATGCATATTAATAAGTGGGCGGGGCCTAAAGTGAAAATTTTGAAAAAAGTGGCAAATGAGCAACAACTGTATGTCCGTTTTGTTTCATATTGGGCATGATAATTTTGTTGGTCATTGTGTACATGCTTATGTTAGCAACAGATGTTATTAATATAAATGGTGGGCATGGCTTAATTTGAATGTGCTAAATGATGTAAACACCTTAAACAATATATCAGATTTATGCTATATGTGGTACACAGATGGGTCATGGTCTGTACGTATGTTCTAATGTTGTGGTAGTGATGTTCTAATGTTGTGGTAGTGATGTCATGAATGCTAATGAGTAGGCTGGGCTTACTGACAAGTTCTTGAAATAGGATAAATGATCAATTGTTTTTGCATCATACTTATTTTGATGTTAATTATTGTGCAAATATTTTTGATCTGCATGGTTGGTGTGGCTTATGAATAAATATCATGGAACAAATATTTCATGATATGCAATGACATGACAGTTAATACAAATTTTGCAAATCAATCAGTGTGTGAAAAAGCATCGGAACCACGAAACCTTTTGGTTCTGTTTATTTTATATGAAAGAGGACAGTTTAGAGAAGATAGATTTGCATAAAGTATTCAAACAGATTCTTTGGTGTTAAAATGTATCATTTGCGCCATTTTTGTTGCCACTTTGCGATGCACTTTCACTTATGCAGGCAAAAGTCTTAAAGGAATATTCCAATATATAATGTATTTGAGAGAGGATTATTAAAGAAACATATTGGTAAAGAAACCATCACCTCACCTAGTCTATTCAGGCCTCCTGGCCCATGAGGCTGCAGTGCACTCTCTCCACTGGACTGTTATTTGCAACTTATCTGGTTTTTGTCCATGAGCTCCATCCCATCACTTTCCTCTGCTTCTCTACTGTCCTTCTCCAGGTTGTTCAAGGACGACCAACTTTCCTTCTCCCCTCTGGTTTCCACGTAGCTGTCACACAGTGCTTAATAGTGCTCATGTGCATCACATGACCATCCACCTCCACCTTCTTTTTACTTCAGTGCTGATTTTGTCATGTTTAGTGATTCTCAGTATTTCATCATTAGATATCACATGTGGCCATCTGACCTTCAAAATTCTCCTGTGACATTTGAACATGAATGTATCCAGCTTTTTATTATCTGCTACATTAACTCTCCATGTCTCACAACCATACAAGAGTACAGACTTAACAAGAGAGTTAAACAGTCGTATTTTTGTATATATTGAGAATGTGCTTGAGTTCCATATCTTATTCAACTTCATAAATGCTACTCTTGCTTAAGAAATTCTGTTGTAGATATCTTTCTCTCCAGTAAAGGAAAGGAAAATATTTGTATTATTAAATGGTTACTTACAAAGTTCAAATACTATTGAAACATATTCAAATGCACTGCACATGAAACAAAGAAATATAAAAGAAATTATCAAAGAAGTAAAACTGTAAAAATTTAAATACACAGTAACCTAGTAAACCTGTATACGTTAAAGATGAATGATAAGAAAATCTAATTGAATAAGCTATGAAGTAAAGATGTGAAAATGAAAATGTTAAAACATTGTTAAATAAGTGAAAAACCTAATGTACAAAATTAATAAACAGTCAAAAAATAAAAGCTAACAAAACATAAGCAGATAGAACCCAAAATTTACAGAATAAATAGGTTTCAAGTTTAGATTTAGAAAGGCTAAAAGTGTCAATGCATCCAAGATCCTCAGGAAGTAAATTCCACAGAGAAGGGGCAGCATGACTGAAAGACCTAGGTCCAAATTTTGAAGTTCTTATTTTCGGTACATTTAAAAACATGTGAGATGAAGAGCGAAGGGGTATAAATAGATATTAGATCACAAAGGTACTGTGGTGCTAGATTATTAATGCATCTAAAATGGTGAAGAAATTATTCAAAATTCTTAATGTGTGAAGGAGATATTTTAGACTATAGGTTTATCTAAGTTGTGTGGAAAGGATCAATGATATTTTCTATTTTTATGCTTTTCAGGATGTTTTCTCATCATATTTTGTATGTCATTTTCTGGTGCATAAAAGCCTAAAAACATAAGCAGATAGAACCCCAAACTTACGGAATAAATAGGTTTTAAGTTTAGATTTTCAAAGGTTAAACATATCAATACATCTCGGATCATCAGGACGTGAATTCCACAAAGATGGGACAACATGACTGAAAGATCTAGGTCCAAATTCTGAAGTTCTTATTTTCGGTACATGAAGGTTCTTTTGGGGGTGTAAATAGATCTTAGATCACAAAGGTACTGTAGTGCTAGATTATTAATGCGTCTTAAATGGTAAAGAAATTGTTCCACATGATGAAATGACCATCCTTATGAAGAATGGTCCATCAATCATTCATGGAATTTGCACAAAGTCCTCCCAAGCATATAATGTATATTTTTATTTAGGCTCTACCAAGGACTAATCTGATTGGTATCACTGAATAGCAGTTATGTAGCTTGAGCCCAAGATGAATTGTGTACATTGTAACAGTAGCTGGTTGCTAACAAGTGAACTGTGAATAGACTATGAAGATATCATCAGTTAAGAAGGTATAGATTACCCCTGTGTTGTGTATGGTGTGACAATAGCTGGATGCTAGTCAATGAATTGTGAAGAGTCTCTCGAGTTGAATGGTGTGGATTACCCCTGATTTTGAGAAAATCGGGGGTGTCGGGTTGGAGGGGTCTAAGGGCCAAAAATTCTTAATGAAATTCTTAATCTGTAAAGGAGATATTTCAGATTAAAGGTTTATCTAAGTTGTGTGGAAATGATTAATGATATTTTCTATTTTCATTCTTTTCTTGTCATTTCATATCTTGTATGCTGGTGTTTTTAACTCTTGTTATTTGTTGATATTATTTTCGTTATTTGTTGATATTATTTTCGTTATTTGTTGATATTATTTTCAGCAAAAGGCATCTCAACAAAAGAAACAACAGAAGGAGAAGATGATGAGGAAGAATTATGAGCTGGAGACAATCAAAGCAGTGAGTACCTTCATCAATCACCAGGGTACGGTCCCCTCAAACCCGCCCCCTCCCATCCCCCCTCCAAACCCACCTCCCACCCCCTTGGCAATAATTTTGCCATTAAATGTCAATGCAGATGTCATCAGAGTGATTGCATACTTTGAGTTATGATTCTGTATCAGTGAAAATTAATGACATCCACTTAAACTCACTCTGGGCCTACAATTTGACCCTGGGGACACATCTGTTGCTTGACATGGACCCACACTGATACCTCCACTCAGACCTTAAACCACATCTGTACCCATCCTTACACTTGGGTGTTTCTACGTGGCGATAGGTGACAATACATGACAATAGGTGACAATGCATGACAATAGGTGACAATACATGACAATAGGTGACGATACATGACAATAGGTGACACTACATGACAATAGGTGACAATACATGACAATAGGTGACGATACATGACAATAGGTGACACTACATGACAATAGGTGACAATACATGACAATAGGTGACACTACATGGCAATAGGTGACAATACATGGCAATAGGTGACAATACATGACAATAGGTGACACTACATGACAATAGGTGACAATACATGGCAATAGGTGACAATACATGGCAATAGGTGACAATACATGGCATTAGGTGATAATACATGGCAATAGGTGATAATACATGGCAATAGGTGACAATACATGACAATAGGTGACAATACATGACAATAGGTGACAATACATGGCAATAGGTGACAATACATGGCAATAGGTGACAATACATGACAATAGGTGACAATAGGTGACAATATATGGCAATAGGTGACTATACATGACAATAGGTGACAATACATGGCAATAGGTGACGATACATGACAATAGGTGACAATACATGGCAATAGGTGACGATACATGACAATAGGTGACAATACATGACAATAGGTGACAATACATGGCAATAAATGACAATACATGGCAATGAATAGGTGACAATACATGACAATAGGTGACGATACATGGCAATAGGTAACAACACATGGCAATAGGTAACAATACATGACAATAGGTGACAATACATGGCAATAGGTGACAATACATGGCAATAGGTGACGATACATGACAATAGGTGACAATACATGGCAATAGGTGACGATACATGACAATAGCTAATAATACATTACAATAGGTGACAATACATGGCAATAGGTGACAATAGATGGCAATACATGACAATAGGTGACAATACATGGCAATAGGTGACAATGCATGGCAATAGGTAACAATACATGGCAATATGTGACAATACATGACAATAGGTAACAATACATGACAATAGGTGACAATACATGACAATAGGTGACAATACATGGCAATAGGTGACAATACATGGCAATAGGTGACAATACATGGCAATATGATAAAAGGTGACAATATGTGACAATACATGGCGATATGATAAAAGGTGACAATATGTGACAATACATTGCTATAGGGGACAATAAATGACAAAGGGTGACAGTGGGTGACAACACATGACTAATAAATGACAATAGGTTTCATATATAATACAAAAAGATTTCAGAGATCATGATCGTATGTCACATCTTGTGAAACTGATATAGGAAATCTTTCTTATTTAGAGGAAGTAAATTATGGAACAATTTAGAGAAGGATTTGAAATGTTGTCATTCCTTAGCTATTTTTAAGAGCCATATCAAACAACTGATACTTACCGCCCAATTAAAGCTTTCCTTCTTCAAAGTCTTATCCGTTCACTTCTTTTTGCATCAATATTTAATTGTTCTTTCCTTTTAGGATCTTGACATATTTTAACATTTCCTCCAATTTTACTAGTTTTTACTTTGTTGTATGTCGTTTTCTTCTCATGCCATTCGTATGACCTACTCTTTGTTTGATATTTGACTGTTTTATATTTCTTTGTTATGTTTTGTGAATTTGTACTGTTTTGTATCGCTTAGGGCCCTGTGAAAGACCAGTCCTTGGACTAAACAGGCTACCCTGATAAAAGAACTGAAATAAATGAATGTGTACTTTTTTCTTACAGGAATTACGTGACAAAGACCAGCAACTTATAGATACTACCGCCAAACTTATTAATCTTGAAAATTCAGTGGTGAGTATTGCTTGTTATCAAATAATTTGAGTTTTTCGCTTGCAATAATGATACCATGTTTGTTTTAAGATATCATTTAATCAGGTATGTGAGGATGACTCGAAATCCTTATAATCCTAATCCATGAATTTATATAGCGCACACTTCGATCTGTCAATCATCAGTGGCGCTTTGCAAATAAAAGATCAACACAATGACAACACAAGAACGCAGCGCAACAGGACCAACACATACAAAACAAACAAAACTGGAGATACCACTAAAATTGATTGAAAAGGTAAGTCTTCAAATGGCGCTGAAAAACATTTACCGACTGAGCAAGTTTGATATACTCTGGTAGGTCAATCCACCATGTCGGTCCCATTACACTGAAAGAACGATCAGCAAAAGTGTGACGTTTGGTAAATGGTACAAATAACTTTTTATATGAGGTAGTAGACCCTGGTGTTCCGTCTATTAGGTATATCAATTAATAGATCCTTCAAGTAATTTGGTGCCTGGTTATTTACACACTTGTACATTAAGGTAAGTACCTTATGCTGGATTCTCAATTTGACTGAAAGCCAGTGTAAGATTTTTAGGCATTCCTTACTGCTATGATATTTTTGTTTGTCCAGAACTGTTTTGGCCGCAATATTCTGTACCCTCTGAAGATTGACTCTTAAGAAAGATATGCACAGGATTAGTAGAAATAGTTTTATCAATAAGTAACTAAAAAATAAATATTTTTCTTTTAATTTTTACCTTTCATGTCATGGATGACATAAGTTTTTCCTACTTTTTGTTTTGCCGTGGATAATGGATAGTTGGGATCCTTTATCACTGGAGGTGATACCCGAATCGGCAGGGAGCTCAGTGTTACCCACGTACCATTCTTATAAGAAGTGGATTAAATAAAATCCAGTGACAATTTTTATCATGGTCATTTTTTATCTGACTTAGATATATTTTTGTTACAAGTTACATCATCAGTCGGCTGTAACACAGGTGACTATAAACTTCCTCCAGCCCCTCCTATTACTAGTAAGGTTAGCTATCTGGCCACTATCATCTCCCAGGATATAGCTCAGATAGGTTGTGCATTGGCGTCCTGGTCTACATTGGCCACAGGGTGGGTAGTAGAAGGCATACAGTTTAACAGGGTTATAAAAGTGATCCTTCTTAGGAGAAATTAGAGGAAGACTGATAAAGACAAATTACACTTTAAGTTCTCTTGAGTTTAATTTCATCGCTATTCTTGGCTTTGAAGAAATATGTTGAACATATCACATATGAACATATTACATATGAACATATCAGGTATGAACATATCACATATGAACATATCACATATGAACATATCACATATGAACATATCACATATGAACATATCACATATGAACATATCACATATGAACATATCACATATGAACATATCACATATGAACATATCACATATGAACATATCACATGAACATATCACATATGAATATATCACATATGAACATATCACATATCACATATGAACATATTACATATGAACATATCACATATGAACATATCACATATGAACAAATCACATATGAGCAGTTGGCATTCAGTTCATCGGAATCAAAAACAAAATTACAATACACATTGGGGTTCATCAAACCCAAAATCATACCAAGTCAATCTTCACACTTATGCTGTGTGGGATATACCCACTTTCACAATTCTTTACCTTAATTCTGTACATAAGTTCATTAGCAATGTCACACAAAGAAAGGTAATCGCCTACAAGGTCGCTTTGGGCGGAGTCACAAATAATCAGCTTTAGGAATACGCTGACAGTCACAGATACATTTCCAGTAACTGTCATTATCTATCAATCACATCAAGAGCTCAGTCATAGACAGGATTTGAGGGGGCAAAGGGGGGCACTGGCCCCATACTTTTTTCCGAATTTGTATATTTTGTATGGTGATTTCTTGCGCCCCCACTTTTGACTTTGCCCCCCCCCCCCACCCCTCCCCTCACACACACTTTCAGTAAGCAAATTCCGCCCATGAGCTCAGTCCTAGACATCTGTAAGTCCTTAAACTCAACTTAAAGGCGAAGTGTACGTATACATGTTTCAGACAGCTTTTGTACGATATTCCAACAATTCTCAAGAGGTTTAAAGTGGAGAATATAGTTACATGTTCTCTAGATCAGAGGACACCAGTTATTTGTACCTCTATGTGGCAAATGACCTCTCTGAGTTAATTGATTGACAGCTTTTTCAACCAATCAGCACAGGAATTTACCTAGCAACAACATCTACATAACTATGTGGGGAAAAAATCCTACGCCGTACTGGTACAGTACAGCTAGCTAGCACCGTACGCTCATGCAGTCAATGCAATATACTGCACAAAACAATTTCTGCACACACAGACTGAGTGACAGACAATATGGTGAACAAAACTTGCGCCTACGGGTAAACTTGTTTTCTGTTACCCCGAATAGTTAACAAACAGATCTTATTTTATTCTTTTTTGCTAAAAACTCTAAAGATTCGGAGAAGTTCCATAAATGGATCAAAGCTTGTGGCAGGCCATATGAACATCTAAATGTCAATGCATTGGTCATGCGTGATTGTGGATTTGAGGTTTGTTTGCCCCACCTAGTAACCGCATTGCTATGGTGGGCGTCGCCCATGTCCTTACTAAGAGAGGTCAATTTCATTTTGAAGTCAGCTTCTTAGTATGCACCAGTGCTTCAGAACTGGTTTATCAAACGTGGACACCTCTATATAACCTTAGCTACTCAGGATGTAAAACACCTAACCTTCCTACCTATACCTGTATGCATCAAATATTACGATGAAAATAACTCTTGGACCATTCATTTTCTATATTTTCTTAAATTTTGTCTTTTGTTTCACAGGGCATATGAGAGCAAGAAATGTTGCAAACAGGGTTTGTGTCTTTCCAGCGTCCTATTTCAAGGAGTAGAAGTCAAAAAGAGAGGTTGTCTTTTGTGGTAATTCACGGGGTTTTGAAATATAAGAAGTCTCGATTTTAATACCTATGTTGTCGAGAGAGAAAAAAAATAAATCAATATTTCATTCTGAATAATTGTGATTGATTTGAACATTCATATCAACGGCTTTCAGAGTCATTTTATTTGCAAGAAAAGTGTGTTTGAGCATTCAGAGACTTTAGAATAATACACCTGAATGTATTTGCTAATTGCTCTTCTTAAGTCGATGAAATCGCCAAGCATTTCATTTTAGATTTTTGTCATTTTGTTTTATGTGGCTTGATCGTATCAGTTTCTTTTGTTGGTAAGGTCAGAAGAAGGTCACATATTTTATTTCATTTTTGTGCCATTTCACTATTCTTTAGAAGACCATATATGAAAGTGATTTCAGCTATATGCCTGTGGCACCGGTTAACACTATGTGTTTGCAGTGAAGGATTAATTTAGTGGTCAAGCAAGTTTATCTTATATAAAAGAACTCTAAAGGAAACAAACAAAATGGTGAAGAAACTATATATCAATATCTTATTCCGTTCAGAAGATATTGAAGCTCTGTGTAATCTTTGTAGAAATGACTGGTGTAGTAAGTCTACTATGGAAGGTTCGTGCCCCCATTCTCACTTTGTTAACAAATGTTAATGTATTCTAATGAAAATTAACTGAACTTTTTTACTGTTTGAAATTATTGTTCTTTCCTCAAACTTTCTTCGGGTGGTAAATTATAATTATTACTAGATTCCGTTTTACTACTTTCATGACATATCTAATGGTTCTTTAAGTCACATAACTGTATAACAAGATATGATAAAATACATGAATGAAAACTTGAGGAATCTGAGGGTGTGATGTCACAACTAGACTGATTTCAGTCGTTTCTACACAAATGATACCAAAATTTAAATATCTTCTTAACGTAATAAAAATTTTAAATGCTTTCTTCAACAGTTTTTTTCTTTGGAAGTTCTCTTTCATATAAGTTGAACTTAGTTGACCCCTGAACTTAGTTGACCCCTGAAATGCAAAGAAGCAGGTGATGGTGTCACTTCCTGTTTAGTATCTTTCTTTTATCAATTGCTGAATTCAGATTTGGAAAATTTAATTCATTGTCCATAATTAGCACTAGTACTTGAAAACGTGGAAAATCCTACAAAAAACAATTAACGAGAACGATTATTTTAGAGTGATCTGTACTTAAAATAACATTGTGAGAATTTCCCACACACTGTAATCATTGTAATATAGTGAATAAGATGAAGGCCAGTTGGTCGGTTTGGGCAACTTGATGACTTTCCTTTGCTGGAAATACTAAATGGGTTCTCTTATAAGCTCATAATGAACTAGTTAATTATATACCGTATTTGACTTAGTAAACGCCCGGGGCACTTACAAAAATAAAATTGCTCCACCTTCTACGTCCTAAGTTTCTTCCTAATAAGCGCCCATGCTCAGGATGCGTCAAGTGTGCAATGCGAACTGCATTGTGTGATTTGGTTCTATAATAGCTCCATAATAACCACCACAAAAACATTGTGAGCGTCAGATGGAAAATAAGCAAATAATGTAACAAAACTTATTTGAATTCTTCAAATAAATTATGTTATCAGGCAAAAAATGCTGGGTGAGCGCTTATTAGAGAAAGGGCGCTTAATATGTCAAATATGGTACTTCATTATATATTATATGGCAACAATTTGTATTTTACGGTCTTTTTTTTATTTTGCAATATAAACCTTATTTCATCTTGAAAACAACATGACCTTGAAATAATAATGTAAAACATTCCTAGCTCCTTGCAACTTGTATTTTTTCTAGTAGTATATTTAATTGAGATATTTTTGTTTATTTTGGATTCATAGAATCCGCTCCCTGTATTCCAGATGTACTTAAGTAAATACAGCACTTTGGCCACATTTTGACAAATATTCAATAAGGTCACTTCAAAGAGCTATTTACAAACCTATATTCCAGTGTCAGGCAGGAAATTTGTCAAATCTTAACCTTGAAAGAATACCCTGACAGAAACACATGATAATCTTCTTATGTTAATCTTGTATGTTACTTGTAAGTTAAATAAATCTCTTCCTTCTTTTTCTCCTTCAAATTGTCTTCAAGTGGGTTGTAAAGTTTTTCTAAGTTGTAGATTTTTAAATCAGGTGCTGTAATATTAATTTGAGAGATTTTAGTTAAGTATGGATTAATTCAACTTCTCTCTGTATTCCTTCAGTAATTACAACACTTTAATGAATACACTTTACTACACTTTAATGAATAAGACCTATTGCCAATAGATCAGATTTTGACAACAATTCAATTAGATCAATTGTCTGTCAGGCAGTCGTTTGAGAAAAATGCTTTTATGATCCGGTGTCGGGCATAGAATTAGTCAAATCTTCATCTTGAACGAATACCTTGACAAAAACACTTGATAATATTTGTGTTAATGTTGTATGTTAGTTGGAAGTAAAATATATCTTCTTTGTTTTGTTTTTACCTTTCCTTCTTTTTTTGGGTGCGGGGAAGGGGGGGGGTTGTCTTTAAGTATTTAGTGAAGTTTTCTCAAAGATATAGATTTTAAAATCATTAAAATAGGGTGCTGCTATTATATTTATTTTAGTTTAGTATGGATTCATTCCATCCACTGTCTATATTCCTGATGTACGTAATTACGTCATCTGGATTATGGTTGGACATATTGCCAATAGATCACCACCGTGATCAGGCTTGGACAAATTAGATAACTTAAACATTTTCAAAAAATTCCTGTTATATTTTGTTGTCAGGCATGAAAATAATAAAATGCAAAAAACAAAAACTTAGACAATAACACCTTGTCTTTGCATGTTTTTTGCAAGTCAAATCTCCCCCTCCATTTATGCAAACTGTCTTCAAGTGGGGTAGGTGGTAAAGTTTTCCTCAGTTACAGATTTAAAATCATAAAAATCAGGCTCTGCTGCTGCTATATTTAGTTGAGAGATTTTAGTTAAGTATGGATTCTTTGAATATGCTCTTGTGTATTCCAGATGTACTTAAAGTAATCATGTCACCTTGATAATTATTGCCAATTGAGCAGCACCTTAATCAGGTTTGGACAATAATTCAATTAGGTCAGTTGTCTGTCAGGCAGTCGTTTGAGAAAAATTCTTTTGTGATTCGGTGTCAGGCATAGAATTTGTGAAATCTTGATCATGAACGAATACCTTGACAAAAATACCTGCTAATCTTTGTACATTCATCTTGTTGTTGCAAGTCTAATCTCATTCTTTTTGCAAATTGTCTTAAGTGGGTGGTAAAGTTTTCCCCGAGTTATCGATTTTGAAATCGTCAACATCGGGCACTGCTGTTGTATTTATTTCAGAGACATTAGTGTAGTATGGATTCAATGAATCCGCTCTTTGTATTTCAGATGTACTTAAATAATTACATCACCTTGATTATGGTTAGCCAATAGATCACCACCTTGATCAGATTTTAAATAACCAATAAAATCATTTTTTTCTGGCAAGTATGATTTAATATAGAACGTGATGTTGAAGTATCATTTATTAACTTAAAGACCTAGTCTGATATAATCCTTATTTCATATGATAGAGGATTAAAATCGAAACCAACTACCAAAAACAGCAAGTCAAAATCTTATTATTATCTCAAGATATCCATCTTTAAAGTCAACACATGGAGGCTGCCATTTTGCTCAATTCTGTATTGAAATCTTCTGAATGATGACATTATTTCCCCAACATAAACCAAGGAATGTAATGTATTTCTTTATAACTTTATATTATGTTTTTATTCCAAAAATATGTGACACAAAGTTTTAACAGCATGTTTTGACATTTTCATGTGTACACAAAAATGTTCTTGACCCTTACAAAAGGAAAACAATTTTCATGAGCTAGAAAACTTGAGGTAGATTATAAAGGTATACAAAGCATTCCAACATCCTGCTGGGCTGATGACATCATAATCTGCATATTTAAAAATCAAAATGGCTGCTCCCATAGTAGTAAAACTACAATTTTTAATAATTACAAAAAAATATGTTAAGATTGCTTAGGGAGTTGTGAAACTTTGTCAGAAGATTTGTTATTTTTAATTCTATCATATGAAATAAAGATTGTGTCAGACTTTGTCTCCTTTGAAAGGTTTGGTTTGGTTTGTTGATTAACGGCACCGCGACAGTCCAGGGTCCAATGTGCCAGCAATATCCTCGCTGTGCTTATACATCAATACTAAATGGTTGATGTAAAAGTAAAATTATTGATAATGGTTGATAAGAGAATGGTTGAAAATAATTGTAAAATTAAGAATGATTTAATTATGATGAAGATTTACAACAGTCGATGTTAAAATTAAAGTAGGACTACAATTATTGATATGAATTTCAATGGTTGATAAACAGTTGATTAACAAATTTTTCAAGCAATCACCACACAAATTTTCCTAGCAACAAAATCTGCGTAAGTGGGGTAAAAATCCTACATGGTACTAGTACCGTGGTGGGTGTGGCTTATTTTCTAACTCGGAGAGGTCAATTAGAATTGTGAAGATATAAAGTATTGTGAAATTAAGTGATTTTTAAACAGGGTTTTGTCATTTTGTGATTATTTTCTCTTTATAAAATGAATTTTATGTGGTGTAATATGAAATCAAGTTCTTTTAATTCTGATATTACTAATTGTATTCCGTCTCTGTATAATAGTAAACAAAGGTCTGTATATTGAATAACGATTGATGCTTTGCCAGATTTTCTAGACTGTCAATAAAATCTTTTCCTGATCACTTATTATCACGCATTATCTTTTCTTTCTTTTAAGAAGTATTGACCTCTCTACTACACTTTGGAATGAAATTGTCTAAAAATTACCAAATATATTCAAATACGTGTGCAACTTAATTCAGCCATATTCTTCGTCGCGTTTACTTCGTTCGTCCACCATGAATCCTCTTTACATTCCAAACTGTTAAGCTTACTACACATAGCCGCCGATCATTCTCTGCCGCCGATCATTCTCCACTGCCGCTTCAGTTCTTTGTAATACACTCCACATGGCCATAAAATCGGCTCCAAATATCACTCCACATGGCCATAAAATCGGCTCCAAATATCACTCCACATGGCCATAAAATCGGCTCCAAATATCACATTTCACATGGCCATAAAATCGGCTCCAAATATCACACTCCACATGGCCATAAAATCTGCTTCAAATATCAATACCTTCAAAAAGAGACTAAAGACTCATTTATTTTCGAGAACATTTTCTTATTCATTTTAAGCGCCACTGAACATTGGTTCTTTGGATATTGGCGCCATACAAATTATATACATACATACATACCACTAAAACTATTAGTGATGTTAAAAGAAGTTTAATTCATTCCTAGGCTTTTTGAAGGAATTTCAATCGATGGCAAAAATCATATCGATAGACGGTGAATCCCAAAAGCAGAATCGGTGCCACCGGGTTGGGGGTATGGGAGAGACTGATCCTCCACCATTTTAATAAGAAAATAATTACTCGTAATTGGATCAAGGTACCCCTTGAAAGTTAATTTTTCTTCCCAAATCATGAATATTGCTCGTCAGGCAGTCGTAAAATATGCGAGACCCCCAACTACCAATTTTTGGGGAAAATGTGGGTCAAATGAAATGAATGATGGGCAAAAAGGCCAGAATCATTCTTTAGAACCAGGTGAATGATTATATCTCTTTCAAAACTCCACTGCAGGCGAAGGGAGCGATACTCATGAAGAGGGCACTTTCTTCACTGCACTAAAACATGATGATAACATTAAGGTTTGCATGCACGCGGAAATGGTTTGAGGCGAAAACGTGGATTATTCATAAACAATGTTTTGGAGTATCAAAACCTGCATGTTTAAAATTGGTGGGGTAGGGGGGTAGTAGAACCTGTTAAAAAAGAAAACTTTCCACATCACATTATGACATCACATCTAACACTGCGAGGTCACTTTTCAACACTCATGCAATCTTTGAAATACAGCTCCTTAAACGGAGTAAGATATAAACATGATATTCACATTACATTGTTTCTTTAATAGTCCACCATCAAATCAATGAATATTCATGCGATATTCCCTCAAGGAATAATAAATACTAAAGAGTACCAATATACTTTCACATACAAGCAAAGTGTACTCAAATATTCTAAAAATTCGAGTAAAATATGCTTTCACATTTTGGACGAGTACTCCTCCCAACTGAATTGCTCGAAAACCCAATCAAATCAATTATAACACCAAAATTATTATTAAATTTGATTAAATAATTGATACAGCTGTTTGAATTTTGATTCATGAATATGCATATTTTATGCAAATCTGATCTATGACTGCACAGCCTTGGTATTTTCTTTGATGTAAATCGTTTGTTTTTAATTGTCTATTATAATTATTTGCAGGAGTCCTGCAATCTAACCAATGTTTGATGTTTGTTTGATGAGGGCTTAATGGCAACATGACAATGAGGGTCAAATTGTGCCTGAGAGGATAGATCATTCTAGATGTAAGAAGAAAAGAAATGGGGAGAATGAGAGAAATACAAGAACTAAAAGTCAAAAAGCTGCGTTGGAGAGAGGAGGTGCATGGGTGAGAAAAAAAAACAAAGTAGAGAGAGGGGGGTGAGAGAGGAGGACTAAATATGGTTGTAGAGGGAAGCATGATGAAGGAAGGATATAAGTTTATCTGGAGCTTTTGGAAGAACTCAGCAATTGAGTTGTGGGGAGTGGGGGAAGCTCTGGGAAGCTGGTACGGGGGCAAGCAAGGAGAACGTGATGGACTGTGAGGGTGCAATGGCAATTGTTGCAGAGGGGTTGGGGGGGAGCCAATAAGGAGGTGGGAGTGAGTGAGGTGGGAGTGAGTGAGGTGGGTGTGACCTATTTTAAGACTGGTGATATGACTGTTGTTGACACGAGAGAGGTTGATGGTGGGTTTGATCGAAATGTTGGACTGGATGACGTGGAGTTTGTTATCAATTTGAGAGTCCCATGAGGTTTGCCAGCGGTCACGAACAAGGGAAGCGAAAAGCGGTCAGAAAGGGTTTTGGGAAATGGGGTTGGGGGAGGTTGAAGGCAAACTTAGCGGCTGCATCAGCCCTGTCATTGCCAGGAATGCCAACATGGCTGGGTATCCAGAAGAAAATAATAATTTTCCTGCAGAGGGTGGGCGAAAGGAGTTTCCTCCGGAGAAGGTGGGAGGTGAAGTTATCCCATTTAAGATTAGTAAAGAAGTAAGAACAGCCTTGGAGTCAGAGAAGATGGCAAAGTGGCTAAGCAAAGAGTACTCAATAAAGTTGAGGGCAAGGAGGATGACCTTTGCCTCGGCTGAAAAGATGAATGAGTAGTCAGGAAGTCTGCTACTGAGGGTGATGTCTTGAATGACGGCAGCAGCAGCAGCAGCAGCTGTCTTGTTGCCTTTCTTGGAGCCATCAGTATAGATGGAAGTGTAGTTTGAGAGTTGGTCTTTGATTTGGTTGTGGAGATTGATGAAGAGGTTATGGTGGGTTTGAGTTTTGTGATGTGTGGGGAGGCCAGGTGGATAGAAGGGAGGGGGTGGCCCAAGGAGGAAAAGTAGGCCAGAAGAAGGTGCCAAGAGTGGCGGGGTTGATGCCGAGATGGAGGTCTGATTTGATGCGTAAGCTAAAGGGAGGGGATAGGGTTTTAGTCCTATTAAAGAGGGTGGAGAAATTGGGGTGCCTAATGAGGTTGTAAACAGGGTTCTGGGGGTTGGTGAGGAGTCTAAAAGCATAGGAGAGGTAAAGCTTCAAGAAGTTAGTACACATCCATATACCGTCATACAGGTGACACCAACACTTCCAGTGAAGCTGACCTTCAGTACTAATTAAGAAAATGAAACAGTCTTTTATAATTAAACTTCATTTAAAGATGGATCTCTTCATCATAGCTCCATTCTTACTTTCTATGTCCATGGCATTTCCACAACAGCAGGAAAGATAAAGTGACCCTTTGTTTTGGTAACATTCTGGATTTCTGCAGTTTTATTTTCTATGAATTTATTACAATTGGTTGTCTGCATAGCTCAGCTTCCTGGGAGGTAAACTGATTTCATAATACATGTGATAGCTGGGAAGAAGAATGATGGTGCTTCATCTACCCATGTCACTCAGAGAAAATATGTCCAAGCACAAAGGAACTCAATCTTGAAATGTAGAATATTGATCTTCGAAGGTGCTCCATCCACCCATGTCATTCAGAGAGAGAGCGTCACCAAGCATAAAGGGACTCAATCTTGAAATGTAGAATATTGATCTTCGATGGTGCTTCATCTACCCATGTCACTCAGAGAGAATATGTCCAAGCACAAAGGGACTCAATCTTGAAATGTAAAATATTGATCTTCGAAGGTGCTCCATCCACCCACGTCATTCAGAGAGAGAGCGTCACCGAGTATAAAGGAACTCAATCTTGAAATGTAGAATATTGATCTTCGATGGTGCTCGGTCTACCCATGTCATTCAGTGAGAGCACGCCCAAGCACAAAGGGACTCAATCTTAAAATGTAGAATATTGATCTTCGAAGGTGCTTCATCCACCCATGTCATTCAGAGAGAGAGCGTCATCGAGCATAAAGGAACTCAATCTTGAAATGTAAAATGTTAATCTTCAAAGGTGCTCCATCCACCCATGTCATTCAGAGAGAGCATTGCCGAGCATAAAGGAACTCAATCTTGAAATGTAGAATATTGATCTTTGAAGGTGCTCCATCCACCCATGTCATTCAGAGAGAGCATCGTCAAGCATAAAGGAACTCAATCTTGAAATGTAGAATATTGATCTTCAATGGTGCTCGATCCACCCACGTCATTCAGCAAGAGCACGTCCAAGCACAAAGGAACTCAATCTTGAAATGTAGAATATTGATCTTCAATGGTGCTCGATCCACCCATGTCATTCAGCGAGAGCACGTCTGAGCACAAAGGGACTCAATCTTAAAATGTTGATGTTGCAGCAAAGACAGGTCAAAGTTCACACTAAAGAGATTTGCAATATAATTGCTACAAATCTTTAGAGAATGTGTTAAGCAGGTTTCCCACAGATTGTCACATTTTCTGGGATTCTTCCAATACAATCCCCAACAAGCCATTCTGGGGCAGGTCCTTGCAAAGCTCAAGAAGATCATCTGCGAAGAAAAAAAATAATGAAAAGTACTTAAGATTTGTCTCTGGAGCAGGGAACTAGCATTAAATTAGACCCACAGACTTTTTGGTGGAGGAGGAGGGGGGACTCTCTTACAGTTAGGATTATAAACCACACACATTTGGGGCGTTCAAATTGTTATAGGGGCATCACAAAGCAAACTAACTTCCCTAAAGCCGTGTAACACTACCAAATGAGTCTGTTGTGAAAAGTAAATTATTTTTTCTTTCTATTCATCCTACTTTTTCTCAATTTGTGAGTCGGTGAGTTTTATTTTTGGAGGTGGTCAGGTGGCTTATACCTGAGAAATGGGGGCCATGCCCCCTCTCCCCCACTTTTCAGTAAAATTAAAAAAATCAGTATATATTAGAGAAAATTTGCCACTTATCCCCCTTCTTTTTAGATAAGCCATACTCTCCAACCCCCCCCCACCCCGACCCCCTAGTTTTTGGGTGAAAATGTTATCCTTCATGATGCTGTCTGAACATGACCAAGAAGTTTTCAATCCCTTCCCTCAATCAAAATAAGCAGAAAATACAGTCTGATGATTTACAGTGACACATGAAGTTTTGGACAGGAATTTAAAGAGCATAACTTTTGCATACATTGAAATTTCTTCTGACATTTGATCAGGCATCACTTGATCAGTACAGGACAGGTGCTTTGGTCAAAATTTAACCCTTAAATGCCTGCAGAGTTCAAAACCTGACTGCAATTTTTCGTAACTTTTTATTCAAGCTCAAGTTTCAAAAATTTCCTTTCGTTTTCTGTCATTACCAGTTTCTTTAATATGAGTGCTAAGACAATGAATTTTACAATAAAAGAGTCAAAATGACAAAAATATGGAGAGTAAAAAAAGATAATTGTGCAATTTGTCGTAAAAAATACGGCATTTTTTGAACTTTTTTAGCTTGTATCTTTTTGCTTGTGAATAATAAAAATGGAGGATTTTTTAAGATGTATAAGTAGTTTTTGACATTCTCTTTCCATTGATACCATTCTCAATTTTTTTCCAACACGAAACATGAAAATAAAACAAAAGAAATTACCTCCGTAATTACGCACTAAAAAACCAAATCACTATAGCTCAGCACAGCATCGAACCCGTGACCTTCCACACAACACACATACGCACTGACAACTGAGTTGTGTAACAGTCTGAAATCAGTGTGTGTGTTTATATTCTCATGATTTCAAGCACAATTGCGACATTAAGCTCAGGTGGGATAGTAGCGTAATATGTATCATTCAAAAGATCGCAGAGCTACCATTCTAAGGATGTTTTTAGCGAAGGGCAGTTGTATTCCATTCAGGAGCTACAATTTGTTGAAAACAATTGGTCTAAAAAAGGCTGAAAATCATGGAATTTTGCAGAACATTCACCAAAAAAAAGAGATTGATGATAGGTACTGTCAAAATTTGACCGGATTTGCACTCAATAAAGTATTCACTATTCGTACACATGTTTTGGGGCAAAAGGAAGGTCCTGAAGTATAATTATTAAGTGTTTGAAAAAAAAAAGAAAAAAAAAAGAAGATTTTTGATCATGTTTTGAAATTTTCGTTTTTAAGCATTTTCAAAGCAAGTTTACTCAAACATTCTCATCATAACCCTCATCAAAAATGTTAGTTTATTGATAGAACTAGAATAGCTCTTTCAAATTATACCACAATCAGTGCTGTAGGCCTATGGTAAGGTCATCAGTGCTGTAAGCCTATGGTAAGGTCCACATTTTAATGTTTGAAAATAGCACTTCCAAATCAGAAATAATATTGTCGATCCGGCGTTTAAGGGTTATGGGTTATTCTGTTCAGAATTTAAAGCTTTTTCTGATGTAAAAAAATCCTCTACTTGTCCACATATCTTTAATATTTATCACAAGATTGGACAAAAACAGCTTGCAAGCACCTTTTCTCATGAGGCCAGGCACGGCACGGCCAACCGGGATACCAGGAGATTACCCGGGGAGCCCCAATGATTTTTAGCTCAGCTTTGTAGTTACTGGATCCCATTAAAAAATTTTAATTGCCCAATTTTAAAAAAACAATTCGCCCAAATTAGTTTAAAATGCCCTAATTTGGTTAAAACTCACACAATTTTTTTTAAATTTGGTTGAAAACTGCAGAAATTTAGTTTAAAATGTCCCAAAATTTCTTTAAAACTGGCCTAAATGTGTTAAAACAAATCACCCAAATTTGTTTAAAAATCATCCATTGTATCAAATTGGCAGTGATTCACTTTGTTCTCGCCAAAATACAGCATAACACACGACCGTATTAGCTGGTTAGAAAATTGAAAAAGCTCTTAAATGGTCCATTTTTAACTGATTTTGATGAAATTATTTTGCCACTGTCAATATTTTAAATGGATTCTAAAGCAATTTAGCTCACGTTGCTGCTACCTGTCCAAATACCATATAAGGAGAAAGACTTGGCAGTACCTGCTTGGAGGTCCATGCATCCAGATGTGGACAATATCTGCACCGCCTCCGCAAGTCTGTCGATACTCACTTCCACCTCCAGACCCCTCTCATCATATTTGATCATTTTTCTCTTCAGTTCAGAAACAATCTTTACAATATCACCAACACTGATCAAAGACGAGGAATGATCAGAACCTATAAAGTTCTGAGCGATCAACACCGACTGCATGGTCGCAAAGAACAGTTTGGAAACGAGAAGGTTTTCGGGAATTCCGCCGCTTGATTTTCCGTTCTCTGCATGCGAAGACCTCAATGGGTACAGAATGCAGTACTGTATTATATTCAATAATGTGTTCACTTCAAATTTTTTGGGCGCTTGATCGGAAGGGACCGATTTTCGGAAAGAACTTATTTCTGGGAAAGGATTGCTGAGTTGGCAAAGAATAAGAGTTTGGTCTTCTGTGATCCAATCTGTGGCAATGTCTAACAGCTGAAGTATGGACTGGTGCGGGGATTCATCTTTAGCTCCTTGGGAAACAAAAATGAAAATCTAGATTAAAGGAGACAAAGTCAAATATTCTAGCTTGACATGGATAGAGAATTAAAAAATAAACCACTTACCAAAAACCCCATCATAAAATCTTATTCCATTCTCAATTTTTCCAAGTTTGAAGTTGCAACATGGACGCTGCCATTTTGTCTAATTTTGTGTTGAAATTATGCCAATGATGAAATGACTTGTCCTATGTGCTAGCACACATCATGTATTTCTTTAGAATTCTCATTGAATATTTTTTAGGGGAGGGGGGAGGGGAAGGGGGTTTACGACTCCAGTCATTTCTAAACAAATAAAACTTTAAACTTGAATATCTTCTCAACAAAATATGATTTTGAAGTAGTTTCTCCACCATTTTTTCTTCTTTCTTTCATGTCCTCTTTCATATGAGATAAACTTGTTTGAGCACTAAACTAATCCTTTAAAAGAATATTCCCATGAATTTGTATTATCATACATATGATACGAGGACTATGAAAGAAACAATTTGGTGTAAATTTTTGATATCTTTTTTACGTTTAGGAGTTATTGTATTCAAAGATTGCACGAGTGTATTAAAAAGTGACCTCACAGTGTACAGTGTGATGTCATAAAGGCAGATCAAGACATGTTTTGTATATTGCTTTGAAATTTACCTGCCTCTGCCTAAACTACTGGAAACATATTTTGTATAAGTACTGAGATTGGGTTCATAATGCTTGTGCTTTGCCCATCTGCTCCTGTACTTTATACTCACAAGTAGAAAAACACTTTTCTGTTTAATAGAAATACATGATAATAGTCTGGAATCTGCCTTTATGACATCACATTTTATACTGATGATGTCACTTTTAAACACACACGCGCAATCTTTGAAATGCAATAACTCCTAAACGGAAAATAATACCAACATGATTTTTACATCAAATTGTTTCTTTAATAGTCCTCATTCATATATTTGACAATTGAAAATTCACAGGATATATTCATTTAAAGAAATCTGGTCAACCAACAGTAGGCCTTCTAGACAGGTTCAGAAAATAATCTTTATAATCTTGAATGACAGTTTTTGGAAGCATGACTGTAATCATACACGTACCTTTTGTATTACAAGCATAAAATGCAACCCCGATCATCTGATTGGACAATGTCGGGCAGATCGTCGACAAGTTCCTTAAAGAAGATACTGATTTCGGAACCAACTCACAGAAATCTTTCAACAAACCGTCCACAAGTCCAATAGCAAATACCGGCTGAGTCTTTAAAGAAAACAAGAGAAAAATAGTCATTTTACAGTGAGGAGTTTTCCCTTCAGGAGTTACTGCATTTCACATATTGTGTGAGTATGTTGCAAAGTATTCGTATTAGACATACGCCAGGGAAAGCACACGTAAGTCACAATGACTTGTTTTCAGTGTGAACACCGATGAATTTGCCAGGATGGAAAGTGGATGAACACCAGGTTAACACCCTGCTTCTTTTTCAGAAGTGTTCAGAGAACCAGGCAGGAGGTGAAACTCCTATCATCATGACCGACAGCTTTACATCCCCTCCGAAGACGGTGAGCGCCACCCAACCATTGGCCACCTTCGCCAAAGGTCGGGTGGCGAAGGTTGTGATGCAGAAGACAAACCTCTGAGCTCTTGTCAGCGTATATCGTTCTGCATATCTGTGGAAAAATCGCTGGTTAAATTGCCGTTGGACTCAAACCTAGAACCTCCAGCATCTCAGTCGTATGCTCAGCCAACTGAGCTACCTGCCTCCCTTTTAGTGACCTCACAGTGTACAATGTGATGTCATTAAAGTAAATCCAAGACAATTTGTGTTTAATTCTTTAAAAATTGATTTCCTCTTCCTAAATGTAAGCATTTTTTGTTTAATTATTGAGATGGAAGAATGTGAATGTCAATAAGAATGTGATTTGCCCATCTGTTAATGAACTTTTTACACTCTGAAGTAAAAGTAAAAAAAATTTTTTTTTTTTTGTTTGATAGAAATGCATAAGCATTATCTTGGATCTGCCTTTATGACATCACATTTTACACTGCAAGGTTAATTTTCAACACACTTGCACATTTTTAAAATGCAATAACTCCCTAAATGGAAAAAAGACATCAACATGATTTTTACACCAAATTGTTTCTTTAAGAGTCCTCTATTTATTATATATGAAAATGAAAATTGACAGGAAAATTCCTTTAATAATTCTTTGGTTATTTTATAATCCACCTGCGTTGAAGGTCCATGGACATGTAAGCATTCTAGAATGGTTGAAAGAGCGGTAAAATCTGAGCAAATCAGTTTTTGAATATTGAAAAAACAAAACACAACAGTTTTTTAATTATGCCCAATCAAAGTTTAATGTTACAAATGAGACAAGAATGTTATTGTTGTTGTTTGTTGATGTTTAACGGCACTCGCGACAGTCAGAGTCAAATGTGCCAAATGAGACAAAAAAAGTTAAGGGGAGTTATTAAAGAAATATTCCAGGAATATTCATTTTAATCGATATGATAGAGGACTTTTAATCCTTACTCTACCACGCGGTGATAATAGCACCGTTTTGGGTGCCCCATCTTTGACCCCGCCTCCCAAGGTGTTCAAAAAAATGTGCTGGTAGAGTAAGGGTTAATCAACGCAACAAGTGTGCCCACTCAAAGAGATATGCAGCATGGTCCCGGTGGGTGGCCCACTGGGTCACTAAAGCGGAACGAGCTTGACTCTGATGCTCAGAAGACAAGAGGACACTTTAATAATCAGCCTGTGCTTAACCCTTACTCTACCATGCAGCAAAATTATCACCGTTTTGGGTGCACCGTCTTTGACCCCGCCTCTCAAAAAGGTGCTGGTAGGGTAAGGGTTAAAGGAACAAATTGGTTTAAAAACCATGTTGATGTCTTATTCTGTTTTATAGTTATTACATTTTAAAGTTAGTGTGACTTCACAGTGTAAAATGTGATATCATAAAGGCAGATCCAAGACAATTGTTATATATTTAAAAAAATAATAATAATATTTTACGAGAGTGTCGTTCATGAACAGATGGGCAAAAAGGTTCTTAGAAAGTGTATATTATACCCCATCTCAATAAATCAAATCAAAATGTGAACCAGTAATTTAGGAAGAGGCAATTGATTTTCAAAAAATACACAAAAATTGTCTTGGATTTGCCTTTATGACATCACACTGTACACTGTGAGGTCACACTGATGAAATATTTAAAATGCAATAACTCCTTATCAGAATAAGATATCAGCATGATTTGTGTCTTTTAATAGTCCTTTATCATATATTTATGGAAATGAAAATTCATGGGAGTACTAGTTTTAATTCATATTTCTCTTTTTTCAGTGCTGAGGGGTGAATTTTGTTGAGTGGACATGTCCCCTACCCCAGTCCCACACTCCCAATATCATGGCCTTGCTAGCTGAACATTTTAGGAAGGTAAAATTTAATTACAGGGAGGGTATAACAAAATTCCGTTGTTCCTTATTGATGGTTGAATATTGCACTTTTATGAGCTTAAATTGAGCTTATGGTATGGTTCTTTTCTTTAACCAGTAATATAATATTTTCCAAATTATTGTCAAAACATCTTGGAGAAAATTCCTTCTTACCCCGTTCCTACTAAACCGTTACAATCATCCACCCCTTAGCATGGCTACTAATCATAGCCCCTAACTGCCCCCTGAGAGGATTTTTACACTATTGTGTGCCTTCTATCCAGTTGGGAGATAAACTTTGAACTTAATTATAGACAAAAGAATTTGGTAAAAAATTTTTGGAAATTTTGGTAAAACTTGGCAACCTTTTAAGGAACATTTCCCACAAATGAAAAAAATTTCCTAAAAAAAAGAAGAAAATTTCTTAAAAATGAAAGAAAATTTCCTGAAAATGAAAAAAAATGGGAAAAAATTGCCCGAAAAAAAAAAATTTTTCCCAAAATTGAAGGAAATTTCCGAAAAATTGAAGGACATTTCCTGATTAGCAGCAAAGTTTGATGGAAGTTTATTTTACCAGTGAAATTAATTACCCAGATATTTTTGAGGTTCATCCCCCCTCCCACCTTAAGAGGTGACCCTTCCTGCGATCCTAATGTATATTCATATTTCCTGCTGACCTCATCCACATGGACTGACCTGATTGTGAATCCAGAAAGCTGCACACTCTAGTATAGAACCGCAATCGATGGACACAGCCAAGGAGACCAGTTTATGTAAGATGTTTCTTCTGTGAACATCTGCCGCTGTATTTGGGTTATTCCCGGTGCCAAACAAGGCTTCAAACAGAAGCAGCCTTGTTTTTGGTTGGCTCAGATGCTGAAAAAATTTACAGATTTCTTCCAAAACCTGGAGTTCTCTAGATGGAGTTAACTAGATGGTAGGAAACAATATAAATAAATACTACATTTTGGAAAATACATTTATTCCACTTCTCAAAATACAGTTACACTCCAGTTTAACACTGTTTTATTCAACATTTATGACATTTCTATCAAATTTAAAAGAATAATAAAATCTGAGCGAATCAGTTTTTAAATGTTAGAAATAGCACTCTTCTGTTTTTGAGCTATGGCTGATCAAAGTTTGATCAATTATTATTTGATGCTAAATTTGTGATGCATAAATGGGCAGACACCTCAAAATCTTCTCAAAACAAGTCTTTCAATCAGTGCTATTAATGTTTTAGCGATTAATCACTAATCGCTCACAACTCTTCAAAACGTTTAGTAAAACTTTAAAACGATGATTAATCGCATTTATATTACATGGGTGGCCTTTGTACAAGCAAGAACCATGGGCAGCTTTAAATTCAACTAATTGGGGGGTTTTTTCCAAAATTAAATTGGTGTATGGTCTGTAAATAAAATCATTTTGTAACAGCAGCTGTCAGACCAGGGAAGGGACACTTCAGCAGTGCTAAGGCCAAAAGTCAGCAACATTTCTTAGTGATATTTAATTTCTTCACCTGTTTGGAGGACATCTAATCCCAGAATCTTTATTTTCAACTCATTTAATCAGCCTTACAGGTAATTTTAAGACATGATATTTGCATTTTAATGAGATCCTTGGCCTATTTACTTTCCAAAAACGCATTGTCTTTTTGTGCAGGAGCTGTACCAGTTTCACAAAAATTTCATTGAACACTTAAAAGATTGTTCTTTTTTACCGAATTTTAGGTGATAGTTGCTATTAATCGCTAAACGCTCACAAATTTTGGCAATTAAACATTTAGTTAATTAATCGTGAATCAACAGCACTACTTCCAATGTCTTTTCTAAATCTCAGTTGCTGAGAATGATGGGAAAGTCTATTCCTGGCATGCTAGAATTTTATTGGGAGTATGGTAAAAGACAAAATCTTCTGGTCATAATTTGCTACACCACTTTAAAGGATTAGTTCAGTCAGCAGTCAAGCATGTCTATCTAATATGAAAGAGGACTTCAAAAGAAACAAAATTGTGAAGAAAGCATTAAAAATCTTCTTCCATTAAGAAGATATATAAGTTTAAAGTTTGGTATCATTTGTGTAGAAATGACTGAAATCTAGACTAGTAGTGATGCCATAGCCTCAGATTCCTCAAAGTCTTTATGTATTCTGTCATATTTTGTCCTGCAATTTTGTGGTTTAAAAACCATGGGATATATAGTAAAACTGAATCTAAGAATGGTATTTATAATTTACCACCTGAAGAAAGTTTGAGGGAAATAATTTAAATAGTACAAAAATCAAATAAACTATCTTTGAAATACATAACAATTTTGAAGAATCTGAGGCTGCGACATCACAAGTAGTCTGATTTCAGTCTGATTTCAGTCTACAGAAATGATACCAAACTTTACACTTTAAGATCTCCTTAAATGAATAAGATTTTGCAATGCTTTCTTTCTTCACCATTTTGTTTCTTTTGAAGTTTTTTCATATAAGATAGACTTGCTTAATCCCTGAACTAATCCTTAAAAGAATTATGATAAGACATTTTAAAAACAAAGGATTTAGACAAATAACTTGGAAATAAATATATCAAAAAATTTGCATAAAATATGCAAATTGATGCAATATGGAAATAGACATCTGAAAAATAAAGAATCTACAAAAGAATATACCACAGTCAACCTGTATAATACATCACAAATTTGTATATTGATGCCTGTGAATTCAAAATGCTGTAAAATTGTCAACGTTTAATCCATTTTGATGAATTTGTTACTTTCATGGTCATGGACAGATTAAAAATATTAAAACTGATGTTGTTTCTGCACGTCCCTATACCTGTAAGTGAATGTGAATTGGTTACACCACACTTTAGTGCTGATACTGTATGTGTTCATCTAAGAATAATAGTGAACCAAAATGATGGGAAAAAAGTTAGACAAAGTATTCAAAACTCTTATCTGATTCTTGTTCAAGACTACAAAGGACATCACAAAGAACTAAAATTATCATCATCATCAATCGGATGGGATGTCTGCCAACTTTTCACAGACCTCTGTGGTGTAGTGGTTAGTACTTTGTCCTTTCACCCGCACGTCCTGGGTTCGAATCCCGGTGGGTCTGCAACCAGTGAGTTCACAACTGGTTATCAAAAGGCAATGGCCGTCTTGATATAATGTCCAACACTGGATGCTTTCGGGACATTAAACCTTGCTATGCTATGCCAACTGCTAATTCATCGCTCTGAAATATTAACTTTATAGTTATACATTCATTCATGGACTGGATTTCCAAAACTTGTCCAGTTTAGATTGAATGCAATTGAGGGCAGGTGAATATGCTGTATCTCGAGTTCCATGCATCAATAGCATGTTATGTAGCATAAATACACTTTTGCATTGTTGTCTGATTATTCCTAAACTTGATAAGATTACAAAACAGTGCCTGGGAGTGCATGAATCGGTGTAAATGTATAAAAATGCAAGATATTTGACAAAATTTCACCCGTGATTTACATAAACCACAGACCCATATCTTTGCTGTTTTACAGGGTGGTCCCGCCCTGCCCCTCCATGGCCTGTCCTGCCCCTAGGAGTCCGCCCTACCCCCTGGGGTCCGCCCTGCCCCTTATAAGAAAAATGTATTATTACTATTAAAAAAATCATATATATTTTTTTTTAACTTAATAATCTCATAAATGAATACCTTACATGGATACAGAACACAGATAGCATAGTAAGAAAATATCCTGTTTGGCTCATGAATAGTCCTTATCAATATCAGTCAAAAATTCTACTCATACAGAGGGCTGGAGAAAGGAGGGAGGGTGGGGGACTAGTGGGACAATTTGTATGATAATGTTAAATTGCATTTTAGCATGATTTTCCCCCTACTTATGGTACCCAGTGGTAAGATGTTATTTTGTAACTTTCCCCCCCCCTCAATACTAACGAAAGGCAAATACCACCCCTGCTTCTATTATTATGCAAATACTACTACACCTTCCACTCGTAACTAGAAGGCAACATACCTGTATTTGGACTTGATTTGTCTTAAAGAAGACAAAGCTGTCCATTAGAAACATCACATGGTCCTTGTTGGGAAATTTCCCAGGAGGAAAATTCTCACAGTGTTTGAAATATCTTTGCAACCATGATAAAACCATCCGCGTGGCATAGGGGAAACCCTGTTTGCTCAGGCGAACCACCATTGCGGGAACTTTCTGGTCAATGTCCGAATACCACAAATTGATAGAATCTGTGGGAACATCTGTAAATTGGACAGGAAAAAGTTAGGCCTAAACATGACAGATTGCATTTTAAACATTCAATTTTGAGCAATGCAAACAGAGTATACTTATAAGAATGTGATACTACTACTTGTGGAGTGAAGCAATTGTGAGTATATTGTAGTAACTGTATGTTTAATTTAGTAAATGCTGTGCTTGTGTTGGTCATTTGCATATCACTTTTCATGGTAATGTTAATCAGGTGATACATACTGTATTAACCAATAGCATTAGCACATTGCCTGTAAATGTGTGTCTAATTTTTCAAATACAATAGTTCTGTATATGCCATGCTCCTGACTGTTTAACCAAATTATCTGATCATTTCCTTTCTGAAGGAGGGTGTAAGGAAATTTTACATCTCATAGTCAAAAATCAGTTTGCATGAAGAGTTTTTCATGACATACCAAGAAAGAAGTTTAAGGTGTAAATTTATCAGTTTTGTAACATCCAGTTTTTTTCTTTAAACAAAGATTAATTTATGAAGTACATAAACATAATTATTTAATCTCCAGGCCTAACTAAATGTTTTGCATTTTTCCTTTGACTATGAAATCTCATTGGCAAATGGCATGATTTAATTCATTACATATTCATACATTTTTCAGAGTTTAGGGATTGACTGCATACATGTAGCTTGTTTTCACAAGAATCTTGTGCTCTATCATCATGTTCAATATATTTGAGTGTCAGTTTTTTTTCTCCGACTAACAAAAAATAATTTGCTGCCACAAACTTACATGTAGATACTGCCATTGACTGTAATGATCAGTAACCCCTCTGGACCAGAAGATCTTTACAGTGGAGCTTTGCTAGTTTTGACAAAATTTGGCATACTTTACATTAGAATTACAGTGATATGAACAAAACATGTGTAAACAGCTAGGTTTTCAAAAATTATAGCGTAAATCTTTGGCATGGGAAAGATACTTTCCATTGTGTGGTATATGGCTACATAAATGTCGCACACCACGCCAAATTATCAACTATTCGCTGAAATTCTCCAATGCCCAAACGCAAAATCAATTGCCATATAGTTTCATACGCCACAAATCTGCAAGCAAACTTTAAACTTTCCAGCATTCTTAAGGTCGGCATGATGACATCATAGACTTCACACATCAGCACAGACTTAGTAAAGGGGAATGCAAATGCAAAATCTGGTCAAAAAAAATCAAATAAATCTAAAATACTTTTGTCTCCTAAATTGTGAACCAATTAACAGAAGAGGTATTCAGCATTTGGTAATCACAAGTTGAGAATGAGAAATTTAACAGTTTTCCCAACGCAAACGATTCTTCCGTACACAAATGCACTAAAGCTAGGTTTGTTTTCCCCTTTGCTACAGTACGATTCGCTTTTCTGGTAGTTAAAGTCTGGATGAATATCAAATGTTCGTTTGTTTGATGAGCGGGACTTAACGGCACCACAACAGTGAGGGTCAAATTGTGCCTGAGAGGTTAGATCATTCCAGAGGTAGGAAGAAAAGAAAACAGGGGGAAATTGAGAGATACACTGGAACTAAAAGCCAGAAAGCTGGGACTGAGGAAGGAAGTGCATGGGGTGGGAGAAGAGGACTAAATATGGTTGTAGAGGAAAGCATGATGAAGGATAATTTTATCCAGAGGGTTTTTTTGGAAGAGCTCGGCAATTGAGTTGTTGGGAGAGAGGGAAGATTGTACACGGGGCAAGCAAGGAGGATGTGATGGACTGCCAATTGTTGCAGAGGGAGGGGGAGCCAATAAGGAGGTGGGAGTGAGTAAGTTGAGTGTGACTTATTCTAAGGCGAGTAATGTGAATGTTGTCGATGTTGTATCAAATAAGAATAAAGATTGAACTGCAAACAACATGATAACCAGACTCCAGCAACTTTTAATTGAAAAATACATCAACATAAGATCACAATCTACGTTTTTGCAGCTAAATGATTAATGTAACTGAAAATGTACACAAGTGTAGGTGTGCTTTCCCTTTTTGTAGATGCTTGCTGCGCATGAACTCACTAATAAGTTATTTATTATCTTAAATCTAAAGATTTGGTTGATTATAGGACTGCTATAATAATGTTTAGAGCAAAGAGAAGGTCTTTGCTACCAAATCTGCAAAGTTTATTTAAATGTGAAGGGAATATCTATTATTTTACTAGACAAAATGACAATTTTAACCATGTTTTTACACATACTTCCGATGACGACGACGAGTGAACACACAATTACAATGCCGGGGTCGTCGCCTGCGTATTCGATTATGATAGTAACAATGCTAACGAAATGCTTAATACAAACTGGACGAGAACACAGGTACGACATACGGACAGACATAACATCGACAACCAAGTCAATGTCCACGGCCATTAATAAGCAATTGTGGTGCACATACTTCTTTAAAACAATGTGTATTTATATCTATGGAGTTAAGCTATGGAACTCACTGAAGGATAAGCTGAAACAATGTAGTAGTGAAAGGATCTTTTAAAAATGATTATAAATGTGAAATAATGGATGTAAATAGAGACATACAAAATTGACATTATGTGTTTAGTTCCATCATCATTAGTACAACTATTAAAAATTAAACCACTATTATATTTACAAGACATTATTTTACTGTTGTATTTGTTGTAATTTATTCTGTTTTGAAAGAGTTATAAAATAAGTTTTCAACTTCTTTTTCTCTCCTTTTCCATTGCAATGTATTAGTAATACTGGTAAAAAGGCCCAAAACTTATGTTTTTTGTTATATTGAAAATTCCAATGTACTTTACTTGTTTTGTGTCACTATTTTTGTATAGGCCTATTGTATAATGTGGAAATAAATGATCATGAAATGAAAATAAACTTGTTACGTAATTGATACCCGGATTTCTGACCGCTTCTAAATCTTAGACCGTCATTTAGATGATACATGACAAATTTTATAACGTGAGTGTTATATAAATATAATATATGACACTCCTGTTATGAAAATTTACCACGTAAACCTAGCCCTTAGAACCTAGACTTAAAAGTTGTTTAACACTATTCGTGGAATTGGTATGCTACTTAAACCATAAATCAGGACATCCATCTGACGGGAGACTCAGGAGTGTGGTGAAGTGGATAACTTTCTTGCCTTAATTCAACTGACAGAGGTTTGAGAATTGAAAACAAAACAAAATCATTGATAATGAATCCGATTTATCTTACCCATCACATGTATTATTTTATCAACTCTGAAAGTCGGGTCTCACTAAGGATTTGTGTGTTTCGCCAAAGGGCGCACTTCAAATTACCTTGCACTTCAAAACACTTGCGTAAAGTGGTTTGCGCAGGATTTCTTAGGTGGTTCGGGGGCCAAATTCTCCGAATGATTTCACATCAACGCGACCCCTTATTGTGCTCCAAGGGTCCGTTTTAGAGCACACCAGTGAATGGGATACACCCCCTCCCAGTGGCGTCAGTAGAGTTTTTAAGGTGGGGGGGCACTGTAATGTTTAAAGCTGAAATGGGGGGGCACTGGCATGTGCCGCTTTAGCGGCACTGCGCAAGCGAAGCGTGCGCTTAGCGGCGTG
>JAIGNY010000993.1:1170000-1207500 GCA_020152595.1 Chiridota heheva
CTCTGTTTTCGTACTTGTCTCGGGTCTAAATCTGAATCGTATAAGTCGGCAAATATCCTTGAAGAGGACATGAACGCCAACCGAGCGTAAAAAGTATGAGTGAAAAAAAAACTAGTTAGCAATACAAGTGTTTGTAAGTCTAGCTTTGAAACAGTTGAGACTTGGTGCATGTACAATGTCTCGCGGTAAAGCATTCCAATCCTTTAGTGTGTAAGGTGGGAAAGAGTGTTTATATACATTCTTTTTAGCATAGGGGACCTGGAAATTAAGGTCATGATTATTTCTTATATTAGTTCTGACGGTGGGGATAAGTTCATCTTTAATGATGGCGACAAGATTGTTATTGATTTTTTATAGCATATGTAGCTGGGTGTTGTATCTTCTTGTTTTTAGCAGGGGCCAATCTAATTTATGAAACATGTTTTTTACACTAGATTTATAGGAGTAGTCTGCCATACAAAACCTGGCTGCTCTCCTTTGAATTAATTCAAGTTTATCCAGCAGTTTAACAAGCAAAGGGAAAATATTCTTCAGAGATCCTCAAGCGTCTCTCTTGTAGCACTTGAGATTTAAAATCCTTAAAATTCTTTGAAATATTTGGGCACCAACAGTTGTATCAGGCATGATTATTAAACTCTGCCTTTATTGTTGTGGTCATTTACATTAAGTTGCTACAGTATATGAACTGACCAGGCTTTTTTTAAATTTAGTATGCTTAGTCAGGGAGTGTGACAGGATGTGAATGCATATGGATAGGGATGAATGCCATGTGGGACATGGATGGGGGCCATGCGGGAGATATGATATAATATATACCATGTGGTATACACCAAGGGCTATTTCAGACATAATTATTTGACTCTGCCTTTTTTTCTTATTCAACAACAATTCATTTGCATACAAGTTACCATATGAACTGACACTTTCATACATAGTATGATCAATCAGGGACTGTGATAGCTAGGATGAAACTTCTTATGGAGCCTATGGGATGTCATGTGGGACATGGGGTGGGATGCCATGTGGGGCATGGTGTGGTTTGCCATGTGGAACGGTGGAATGCCATGTAGGATATATGGTGGAATACCATTCAAGACATAGGGTGGAATGCCATGGGATGGAATGTCATGTGGGACATGGGATGTTATGTGGGACATGGGGTCCCACCCCATTTTAACAAGTTATTTGCATATAAATTATTATATGAACTGACACTTTAATACATAGTATGCTCAATCAGGGACTGTGATAGCTAAGATGAAACTTCTTATGGAGCGTATGGGATGCCATGTGGGACGCCATGTGGCACATGGTGTGGTTTTGCCATGTGGAACAGTGGAATGCCATGCAGGACATAGGGTGGAATGCTATGGGATGGAATGTCATGTGGGACATGGGATGTCATGTGGGACATGGGATGTCATGTGGGACATGGGATGTCATGTGGGACATGGGATGTCATGTGGGACATGGGGTCCCACTCCATTTCAACAAGTTAATTGCATACAAGTTATTATATAAAGTGACACTTTCATACATAGTATGCTCAATCAGGGACTGTGATAGCTAGGATGAGACTTCTTTAGAGCCTATGGGATGTCATGTGGGACATGGGGTGGGATGCCATTTAGGACATGGTGGGATGCCACAAGTAACACAGTGTGACATAGGTTGGGATGCGATGTGTGACATAGGGTGGGATGCCATGTGTGACATAAGGTAGGAGGCTATGTGGGACATAGGGTAGGAGGCCATGGAGACATGGAATGTGATGCCATGTGGGACATGAAGTAGGATGTCATTGGGACATTGGGAGGGATACCATGTGCAACATATGGTGGGATACCATGTGCAAGATATGGTGGGACATGGGTCATAGGGTGGGATGCCATGTGTGACATAGTGTAGGAGGGACACAGGAATGGGGGATGCCATGTGGGACATGGGACATTGGGAGGGATGTCATGTGGTGGTGGGACATATGGTGGGGATTATTGAGGGGACATACATGTAGGATGGGATCCATGTGGGACATAGGGTGGGATGCCATGTGGGTTATAGGGTGGGATGCCATGTGGGACACATGGTGAAATGCCATGTGGGACATGGTGGAATGCCATGTGGGACATATGGTGGAATGCCATGTGGGACACATGGTGGAATGCCATGTGGGACATATGGTGGAATGCCATGTGGAACATAAGGTGGAATACCATGTGATACATACTGTATGGTGGAATGCCATGTGAGAGATGGTGAAATGCCATGTGGGACAAGGCATAGGATGGGATGTCATGTGGGACATGAGGTGGGATGTCATTTGGGACATGGGATGTGATCCATGTGGGACATGGGACATGGGATGTGGGACATGGGATGTGGGACATGGGGTGGAATGCCATGTGGGTCATTGAATAGGATGCCTTGTGGGACATATGATGGAATGCCATGTGGGACATGGGGTGGGGTGGGACATGGGGTGGGGTGGGACATGGGGTGGGGTGGGACATGGGGTGGGGGACATGGGGTGGGGTGGGATGCCATGTGGGAGATATGGTAGAATGGCATGTGGGACAAAGGATGGGATGTCATGTGGGACATGGGGTGGGATGCCATGTGGAACATGGGATGCCATGTTGGACATGGGATGACATGTGGGACTTAGTGTGAGATGCCATTTTTGTTATTGGCCGGTTCATATGATATAGGTGTCAATTTGCTTGGGCATGCGAACCATGACAGTATTTACCGTTCTAGTTTTTTTATTTTGTGTCATCATATGTATTTGCATGATTGTCATCGGCACACTAAAATAAGTATTTTTAGATAATGCGCCATATAAATTGTATAAACTTGAACTTGGACTTCTGCGGGAGCCCCAACAACATATATATGGATTTAAGAACAAGTAATGCACCAGAATGCTTCCTGCAATCAGATTTTTTGCTTGTTAAGGATTAGTGCAGTGGTCAAGCATGTTCATCTTGTATGGAAGTGGAGTTCAAAAGAAACAAAATGGTGAAGAAAGCATTTAAATATCTTATTCTGTTAAGGAGATATTCTAGTTTAAAGATCTGTCTTAACTGTGTAGAAACGACTGGTGTAGTAAGTCTATTATGGAAAGTTGGTGTCTTCATCCTCACATTCTTAACAATTGTAAATGTATTTCAAAAAAAAAAATTATTTAGTTTTTCACTATTTACATTATTTTCCCTCTAACTTTCTTCAGGTGGTATATTATGAATACCTTACTAGATTCGGTTTTACTACTTTTCTGACATATCCCATGGTTTTTAAGCCACAAAATCGCAGGACAAAATATGATAGAATACATTTGAAGAATCTGAGGCTATTACATCACAACTAGTCTATATTCAGTCATTTCTACACAAATGATACCAAACTTTAAACTGAGATATTTCCTTAACGGAATAAGATTTTTGAATGCTTTATTCACAATTTTCTTTCCTTTGAAGTCCTCTTTCATATAAGATGAACTTGCGTGACCACTGAATCCTTTAAAAAAAAAGTATAAAGAAATTGACAAATACATGTTATTTATTAACGGAATATTCCTGTGAATTTTTATTTTCATTGACAGAGGAGTGAGAAGGAAACAATTTGGTGTAAAAATCACATTGATATATTTTTTTGCTTAGGAGTTATTGCATTACAAACATTGCACGAGTGTGTTGAAAAGTGTCCTCACAATGTACAGTGTGATGTCATAAAGGCAAATCCAGAACAAATTTTATGTATTTCTTTGAAAACTAATAGCCTATTCCTAAATTGCTGGAAGCATTTTTTGTTTATTTCTTGAGATGGGGCTTTGTAAGAACGTGCTTTGCCGATCTGCCAACATAACACTCTAATAAAGAAAAGAAAAACATTTTAGGGGGGTTTTATAGAAATACATAAGAATTGTTTTGGGTCTGCCTTTTGACATCACATTGTTCACTGTGAGGTCACTTTGCAATGCACCTGCATAAACATGCAATAAATCCTAAACGGAAAAGTTATCAAGATGATTGTTACACCAATTTGTTTCTTTAGTAGTCCTCTATCATATATATATATATATATATGAAAATACAAATTTCCGGGAATATTCCTTTCTTAAGGAATGTTCTGTTGAAGTTTTATTAACATTAATATGATACAGGACTATCAAGGTTTACCCATCTTGTATATTTTTCACTGCCTAAAAGAATATTTTATTGTGAACTTCAGGAAGGTAACCGTCCCGTGGCGGTCAAAACAAGCATTTCAAGGACACATATAAGTCATCCTTGAAGGAATTTAACATCAACCCTGACACCTGGGAGAGCACTGCTACCAACAGAAGCAAGTGGCGACAACTCATACATGCAAACAGCTATGAAGGAAAGAGAATTTATGATGCTGAGAAGAAGCGACAACTGAGAAAATCAAGAACACGCAATCATTTTCTGTTGGATCCTAGGCTCTTCAACACCCTGTCCTTTCTGTCCAAGACTCTTTAGGGCGAGGATTGGTTTAACTAGCCACCTCTGCACCCACAATGACAAACAAAGAAAGCAGCCATGACAGGCCAACTGACGTGTAGGCGACTGACGTGATCGTCATCGATAATAATGGATGAACAAAACATATTTTTCTCTTTTTAAAATTTCACCCTTTTTCTGTTTGTAATTTTTGCAGGATGGGAGCCACCGTTTTTGTTCAGCCATTGGATCTTGTAAAAAACAGGATGCAGATGAGTGGTACGTTCATTTTGAAGTTTATTCTGTATTTTACTTTCTCCATTAAAAAAAAATCAGCTTGTGGTTAGCTTGTATGTCCTGGCTGCTAGCTCTTTATATCTTGTAGTAACTTTCAATAACTCGTTGTTTTTGTTCTAAAAGCTAGTGAAGGATCCAATTGCAGGCTCATAGAAAGTTTGTCATGAGCCTGCAATGAACTTAAAGGAATATACCCATGGAATTTCATTATTAGTTTTGATGCGATAGCACCAGGAATGTATGTGGTCATGATGGCATGTGTGTGTATGTATGTGTGTGTGCATGTATGTATGTATGTGTGTGTATGTGTGTGACACCCAGCTCATAAACACGATATCTCAAGAACCATATACCGGATTCATGTCATATGTGGTACACAGATAGCCTATGGTCCATAGATATGCCCTATTGTTTTTGGTTTTCATGTCGTGCATATCAATGAGTAGGTGGGCTTAATGTTAAAATGTTCATATTTAAATATCCTCATGTCTGTTTTGTTTCATATTTAGATAATTATGTTGTTAGCTAGTTTTTACATGATCTTGGTACAAAAATGTTGAATTTCATTAATGTGGGCAGGGCTTAACATGATTTTGTTGAAAAGAGCTTGTAAACACGATATCTCAAGAACTATACATGGGTTTCAATTCATATGTGGTACACAAATAGATGTGGCCAATTATTTTTGGTGGCGATGTCATGCATATTAATGAGTAGGCGGGGCTTAATGTAAAATCTTTCAGCTGTTTATATACTCTCAACCATATTGAATTTGTTCAAAAATTGACATGTAACTTTTTTATGTCCTCTTGTAATGCCCTATTTTCCAAGGTCATAACTTACAGATTTCTATAATTATAGTACAAAATATCACTAAACTATTTCATCAATCCAATCGATATCCTAAGAACTTAGCTGTCAATTTGTTAAATCACCAGAAGTAATGTGATTTATGAGTTATCTGTCATGTTTATTACTGCATTTGGACTGTAATCTTCAGACAGAGTAACATAAGACTTATGTTCATTCATCCATAGCTAGGTGGCTTGAGGCAAGTCTTTTATCTTACACAGAACAATTAACACAGAACAATGGACACAGAACAATGGACACAACAATAGACACAGAAACAACAGACAGAACAATAGACACAGAACAATGGACACAGAACAATTTACACAGAACAATAGACACAGAACAATAGACACAGAACATTAGACTCAGAATAATGGACACAGAACAATGGACACAGAACAATAAACACATAACAATGGACACAGAACAATATACACAGAACAATATACACAGAACAATGGACACAGAACAATGGACACAGAACATTGGACACAGAACAATAGACACAGAACAATAGACACATAATAGACACAGAACAATAAACACAGAACAATAGACACAGAACAATGGACACAGAACAATGGACACAGAACAATAGACACAGAACAATAGACACAGAACAATAGACACAGAACAATAGACACAGAACAATGGACACAGAACAATGGACACAGAACAATGGACACAGATTGTTTTGTTTATCTTTTAAGGAAGTTGAGAAAAGTATATGTTCTGAACATGATTGGTTTGGTGGCAAGCGATTGGAGGAAGAAAGTGTGTGTTAAAGTGATAGGTTTTGTGTGTGTGTGCCAGTGGGATTTGTATTATTATTAATTTGATTTGTACACCCCTGATTGAAATGAATCAGTCCATCGTGCATAGATCTGATCACATGTTGTTCTTTTGGACATCTATGTCATTTGCATATGCATTTTTATGTCGATGAAAATGATATTAGTGTTGTGTGTATGTGCTTGAAATTGTGGGATGACCTTTAAACATTTGATCACTACATGTGGAGATGATGCAGGTGGGATATTTAAAGAATTACAACAGCATCGGAACCACATAAACTTTTGGTTTCTGGTTATATGAATATTTCATATTTTATATTCTCATATTCATCTTTTGTTTCTACAGGTGAAGGCGGAGCAGCTAAGACTCACAAGTCCAGCATTCATGCGATCAGAAGCATAATCTCTAATGAAGGTGCTCTAGGGCTTTATAATGGGTAAGTCTGTATTTAAAATAACTATAAAAAAGAAAAAAAGATACATGATAAATTCAGTGTATAAAGTACAGGAAATATGGAGTATGTTATAGTTGGGCTCTAATTTTGGTACATCGGCAATGATCAAGAAACATATCTATAATCAGAATTATATTTGAATATACTGTACATAAAAGGAAAGAAACAATATTAGGAATGGATTCAAATATTAACATATTTAGATAGATGAATATGAGCCAAGGCAATATTTCTTATGATTCAATGTTTAATATTATTCAAGTTATCATTATCTTGCAGGATATCATTTACATGTATTGACCAATGGCATAAAAGATTAAAGGAATATTCCAAGGAATTTTCTTATATGATAGAGGACTATTGAAAAAACCATGTGGTGTAAAAGTCATGTTGATATCGTTTTCCATTTATGAGTTATTGCATTTCAAATATTGCATGAGTGTGTTGAAGTGACCTCACAGTGTAAAATGTGATGTCATAAAGGCAGATCTAAGACAATTCTTATGTATTTCTTCTATAAAACAAAAAAATGTTTTTGTTTTACAGAGTGTAAGGTTCATTAGCAAATGGCAAAGCACCTATAAAGTGTATGTTATACCCCATCTCAATAAATAAACACACAAAAAATACTTCCAGTCATTTAGGAAGACGTAATTAATTTTCAAACAAATACATAAAAATTGTCTTAGATTTGCCTTAATGACATCTTTAGACTCCTTAACGGTAAAAAGGATATCAACATGATTTTGCACCAAATTATTTTTTTTTCATAGTCCTTTATCAAATATATGAAAATAAAAATTCACTTTCAGCCTAAAGTTTGAAATTTTGATTCATGATGTTGTAATTCAGAATGAATAACCATATGGTTGCCCTTTTTCAGCTTGTCTGCGGGTCTACTGAGGCAAGCAACCTACACCACCACTCGCCTGGGTATCTATACAACACTGTTTGACATGGTGTCGGGGTAAGTTGGGTTCTCACAGAGAATGGAGCGTCCGTGTTATTTTTGACAAAATTTCTTTGTCCAAAATTCTGTGACATTTTGACAATTTTGTGACACAATGTGACAAAATGAACATAAACAGATGTATTAAAATTTGTGTGACATTTTGTGACATGTTTTACCACTTCACTCACACTCATTGGTAATTTGATGTTGCATTTTAGTGGTGGGATTCCATTTTTCATGAAACAGACATAACCAACTGATCCTTTCTATGAGTATCACCGGTCAACTGGTCATGTGTGAATCTATGCCAATCAAATGTGACAAAGACAACACGGATGTGAGATTCTGTGCAAAAGTTGCCAAGAATTATGCAACATTTGAGGCATGTAAGTGACAAATATGAACATTTTTGATGTGACATTTTGTGACAAGCCATCAATCATCACTCTAGTCTCTGTTCTCACTTATCTCCGGATCATGATCCCGGACAATAATCTTGCTCCATGATTGTAGAAAATAACAATATCATGTGTTCTCACTTGAGTGAGAGCTCACGATCAGACCCACTGCAGGTGATCTGATCACGGGTGATCTGATCGCAGGGCATGTGTAAACAAGTCAAAAGGTGGGTCATTGAAAAACACGTGAAACTTAACAGAGCAGGCTAAATGTGGATATTGTGTAACTTACTTGATCTCAGGACACTGATCTGCGTTCTCACACTTGTTTTTGAGAATCTCATCAATGGATCTGATCACCTGCTCCGGATCATGATCCTACCCCTACTACTAGGATCATGGTTGTACCCCTACTACTAGGATCATGATTCTACCCCTACTACTAGGATCATGATCCTACCCCTACTACTAGGATCATGGTTGTACCCCTACTACTAGGATCATGATTCTACCCCTACTACTAGGATCATGATTCTACCCCTACTACTAGGATCATGATTCTACCCCTACTACTAGGATCATTATCCTACCCCTACTACTAGGATCATGATCCTACCCCCACTACTAGGATCATGATCCTACCCTACTACTAGGATCATGATTCTACCCCTACTACTAGGATCATGATTCTACTCCTACTACTAGGATCATGATTCTACCCCTACTACTAGGATCATGATTCTACCCCTACTACTAGGATCATTATCCTACCCCTACTACTAGGATCATGATCCTACCCCCACTACTAGGATCATGATCCTACCCCTACTACTAGGATCATGATTCTACCCCTACTACTAGGATCATGATTCTACCCCTACTACTAGGATCATGATTCTACCCCTACTACTAGGATCATACTAGGATCATGATCCTACCCCTACTACTAGGATCATGATTCTACCCCTACTACTAGGATCATGATCCTACCCCTATTACTAGGATCATGGTTCTACCCCTACTACTAGGATCATGAGTCTACCCCTACTACTAGGATGAAGATCAATTTACTGTCATCGGGGTCTGGTGAGTATTCTCACAATAAACAATTGGCAGATCCGATCGCTTGTAGTGGCTCTGATCGCAAGCTCATACTTCAGTGGGAACAAGCTCTTTACATCAATTGCTTCTCTTTATTTAGATTATTCTCCAGGGAATCATATTAAGTCACGACTATTTGACATTTGACCATCATTGGTGTGTGACCTTTCTGGTAAGGGGGGAGCAAAGGTTTGTTCTCCTTCCCAGAAGATTGCCTGAAAGTCCTCAATTTTTTCTGCATGTCCTTGTCAGGCAGCATTATTTCAGATATGCAGCTGTCCTCAATTTTAGTTGTCCAGGCTTTTTTTTGTGGAAGAAGGCTTTGACCAAAAATTTCATTAGCATATGTACATTTCCCGAAGCTGAAAGTAACACATGTGTGGTGGTAAAATTTCTTGTCTTATCCTGAATCAAAATTAAGCAGGGGAAACCAGATGAATTTCAGTGACTGATATTCATAACAGAAATTTACAAAATTACAAATTGTAAAATTCTGACTATTTTGAGCATTTCTCTGTTTTTTACATCACAACTTTTACATACATTCCAAATTTTCCAAACATTGATTGGCCATAACTTAGAAACTACAGGTGCCTTTGATATGTTTGAAAGAAAATTCTGTTCAGAATGTAAAGCTATTTCTGATGCATATAAAATCTATACCTCTACATACATCTTTAAAGGATTAGTTCAGGGGTCAAGCGTGGCCGTCTTATATGAAAGAGGACTTCAAAAGAAACAAAATAGTGAAGAAAGCATTCAAAAATCTTATTCCGTTAAAGGATCAGTTCAGTGGTCAAGCATGTTTATCTTATATAAAAGAGGACTTCAAAAGAAACAAAATGGTGAAGAAAGCATTCTAAAATCTTATTCCGTTAAAGGATTAGTTTAGTGGTCAAGCATGTTTATCCTATGTGAAAGAGAACATAAAAAGAAACAAAATGGTGAAGAAAGCATTTAAAAATCTTATTCCGTTAAGGAGATATCTAAGTTTAAAGTTTGGTATTATTTGTGTAGAGAGAACTGAAATCAGAATAGTTGTGATTTCATAGCCTCAGATTCCTCAAGATCTTTATGTATTCTATCATATTTTATTCTGAGATTTTGTGGCTTAAGAACCATGGAATATGTCAAAAAAAGTAGTAAAACTGAATCTAGGAAGGGTATTTATAGTATACCACCTAAAGAAAGTTTGAGGGAAAATAATTTAATTAGTGAAAGAATTAAATAAACTTTCTTTAAAAAATACTTTGAGGAATCTGAGGCTGTGACATCATAACTAGTCTGATTTCAGTCATTTCTTCAGAAATGATACTAAATTTTAAATTTATATATCTCCTTAACGGAATAATATTTTGCAATGCATTTTTCACCATTTTGTTTCTTTTAAAGTCCTCTTTCATTTAAGATGGACATGCTTGACTGTACTAATCCTTTAAGTAACACATTTGTAGTAATAGCATTTCTTGTGATACCTGAGGGTGTAAGGATGTTTCAGCTGACGTCATGAGGTCGCATGACTTTGTTATATTGCCATTTTGTAGGACAAAGAACACTGTCATCTGCTGTACACCTAATTAAACTTACATATGTTTGCATGTTGTTATACAAGATTATTTTTGTAAGATAATTATGCCAGAATCTTGCTGTGCTGTTGCTTTTACTAATAATGTTTAAAATCCACTGATTTAGATTACTTGGAAGTACTTGGGAGGATAACTTTGTCTCTAAAATAACATTTTATATTAAAAAAATCATTTCATCTGGCCAGTTTATTTTGACCAGCGCGTGTTTTATATGTCCAGTGCATGTTTTACATGCTCAGCACGTGTTTCTATCACCAGCGCGTGCTAAAGCGTGTTTTGTAAGACCGAGTCTGTTTGTTTTACGTGTGATGTTACTGTGTGATGATCAGATGTGTGAAATGCACAAATGCTTTTTTTCCCTGCAAAATGGCTTCCAGTTCAATTAGAGTTGTGTGATGAAATCCCTCTGTAGGTTTGTTGAAATCATGGAAATCCCCTCAGCATTGAACTACAGGCATACTCATTGGATAGCAATATTCACACATTGTTCCTTGGGCCTGGGCTCAGATATGAAAAGGTAGCATGTGAAAGTAAACTGTTCAAGGGGAATGATCAAGAAAGAAAATCTGTATTGTTAGTCCGATGTTAGCAAATGGGGTTTTTGTGTAACATACTGTATTGTTTCAGGATTAGTTCAGTGGTCAAGCAAGTCCATTTTATATGAAAAAGGATTTCAGAAGAAACTTAAATAGTGAAAAAAGGGTTGAAAATTCTTATTTAATGAGGAGATATTCAAGTTTAAATTGATGTGTCATTTGTGTCTTTTATTCTTTTAAAAATCCTCTTTCGTGTAAGATGAACTTGCTTGACCGACCACTGAGGTAATCCTTCAACAGATTAGCTTGATAAAAAAACTCTTATATTTCTTCCATTTTTCATTTCCTTTTAGACCAGAAGGCCAACCACCAAATTTTTTAACAAAGGCTGCCATAGGTAAGTCTAACATCGATATTCTTTGTTTTCACTTGCAAAGTACAGAAAATTGATAGATAATGGTACTTTGGGTATATGTAAGCGATTGGGTAGCTCAGTAGTGGATTTCATCATGTGACTCTGACTCATCTGGAAGCCATTGTGCAGGGCAAGCATTGTTTGCTATATGCAGACAAAGCCTACATATCTGATATAAAGCGCTCGCTGCAAATCCTAGTGTGAACTGTATGTTGAAAGCCGTTGCATCGCACAGCAGAAACTCACTTCGAACATTGATCAGGATCAGATGGAAAACGAGAAAATGTCTTTTTAATCCCGAGCACACATCTATTAGTGCAACCAACGGCACAGCAAGATTCCGGCATAATTATCGTACAAAGAGTATCTCATGTAACAACATGCACATGCTTGTAAGTCTTATTAAGTGTACAGCAGATGACGGTGTTCTTTCCTGACAAAATGGCGATGTAAACAAAGGCATGTGACCTCATGATGTCAGTTGAAACACTCTTATTGGCAGAGCACCCAGTTCCCAGCCGGGTCATACCAAGGACATTGAAAATTAAGACCTGCTGCCTCTCACTATTGCTCAGTATAAGGAATTAGAGCAGGGTAATGATACCGTGATGACTGGTTAAGAATAGCTCCTTTACATACTCCTTTTACTCTTTCAAACGATTACTCAAAACTTACCTTTTTAGGGAAAGCTATGTCTTATGATGTCCTTTAATTCCTGTGTTCTTTCCCATTTTATACTGCTTTCTTTTGTGAATAGCTCTTTATCTTTATAACTATCATGTTTACAGTGACCTTTAATTTTAATGTTTTGATAAATCATCTCTCAGTATTTTATTTGTACTGCTTTTAATGAACAGTGGTGTTTTAGTTTTAAATTTGTTTCCTTTTCACCCATAGTGCTTAGTTTTCTTAGTATCTATTTTAGAACAATTTCAGTATTACTCTTATTATAACATTTTTGCATATTCTTACCTATTCATTTTATTTTAACATTTCTTTATGTCCATGTATATGGTGTTTATTATGTAATGCGCTTAGAGCTTTTTAAGATCAAGCGCACTATAAATGTATGATAATAATAATAGTCCTGTGCAGCTCCTAGTTAGATTTTTATCAGAAGGGTGCTCCACCCTGCTCTTATTTTCTCCCACCCACCCCTATTTTCCTCCACCCACCCCTATTTTCCTCCACCTAACCCCTATTTTCCTCCACCCATCACTATTTTCCTCCACCCTGCCCCTTTTTCACAAGTCATCTACATATTTTAAAGACATTTTACTTTGATAATTTCTAATACCTTCTTTTGATGCTGTTTGTATTTCCCCAATAAAAATGATCCACATATACACTGTTTATGTGATTGATTTCTCTCTAATTTATTTGTTTGAAGTGCTCCCCCTCCCCCTTCTTCCTTAAATTCATTCTGAATGGTCTTTGCTACCTTGTAAATTCCTCTTGTTGTCATTGTTCCCCTTTTCATTTCTGGTCCAAACTAGTAGTTTGGTCCTGGGGACTTGAGAAAGCTTTCAGTTTGTCAGAAAGTATCACAAAAGATTAAAGTACTCTGAGTACCTTTGCTAAAAGCACTACTTGAGTATTAATTTGCTTTTGACATTGGTAGCTTCTTTTGAAAGTGGAAGTTTGCAATGGGCCCTCCCATATGTTGTTTGGGCTTTAGACTGCCCCTCGATGGAACTTGATTCCTTATGTTATCCAGGACATGGAATGCCCATTATGGGGAGTTGAACCAGCGTGGCTCATCTGATTCCTCATGTCATCCAGGACATGGAATGCCCATTATGGGGAGTTGAACCAGCTTGGCTCATCTGATTCCTCATGTCATCCAGGACATGGAATGCCCATTATGGGGAGTTGAACCAGCTTGGCTCATCTGATTCCTCATGTCATCCAGGACATGGAATGCCCATTATGGGGAGTTGAACCAGCGTGGCTCATCTGATTCCTCATGTCATCCAGGACATGGAATGCCCATTATGGGGAGTTGAACCAGCTTGGCTCATCTGATTCCTCATGTCATCCAGGACATGAAATGCCCATTATGGGGAGTTGAACCAGCTTGGCTCATCTGATTCCTCATGTCATCCAGGACATGGAATGCCCATTATGGGAGTTGAACCAGCTTGGCTCATCTGATTCCTCATGTTATCCAGGACATGGAATGCCCATTATGGGGAGTTGAACCAGTTTGGCTTATCTGATTCCTCATGTTATCTAGGACATGGAATGCCCATTATGGGGAGTTGAACCAGTTGGCTCATTGAAATGAGCCAACATCAATCTCTGAGTTTAGCATTTCAAACAAAGACTGTTTTTCCTTAGACAGATACATCTAACCTGCCTCCTAAACATGCAATTCAAGAACACCCTTTTCACCCTATGACTCCATTTCAGACCTCTTTCAGAAAAAAAGTCTTCCTCTTTCATAATTAGTTTTATCTGTTATATGTTCTACAACACATCATTTGTATACCCTTTTGCCAGTATCCCCTTCCTTTCCTTTACCGCCCCTTCAGTTGCTCATATTGTAACAACTGCCTGTCTGTTTTGTTTCATATTTAGCATAATTATGATGTTAGCTAGTTTATACATGTTTATGGTATACATACATTGAATTTTATTGATATGCATAGTGGGTGGAGCTTAAAGGATTAGTTCAGTGGTCAAGCAAGTTCATCTTCAAAGGAAACAAAATGGTGAAGAAAGCATTCAAAAATCTTTTTTCGCTAAGAAGATATTCTAGTTTAAAGTTTGGTATTATTTCTGTAGAAACGACTGAAATCAGACTAGTTGTAATATGACAGCTTTAGATTCCTCAAAGTTTTTATGTATTTCAAAGAAAGTTTATTGAATTATTTCACTATTTAGATTATTTATCTTTAAACTTTCTTCAGGTGGTATATTATAAATACCCTTCATAGATTCAGTTTTACTATTTTGACTTATCCCATGGTTTTTAAGCCACAGAATCACAGAATAAAATATGATAGAATACATGAAGACTGAGGAATCTGGTTATGACATCACAACTAGTCTGATTTCAGTCGTTTCTACACAAATGATACCAAACTTCAAACTTAAATTTCTCCTTAACGGAATAAGATTTTTGAATGCTTTCTTCACCATTTGTTTCTTTTAAAGTCCTCTTTCATAAAAGATGGACATGCTTGACCCCTGAACTAATTCTTTAACATGATTTTGCTGAAAAGGGCTTGTAAACACAATATCTCAAGATATAATGTTTAACCACTTAGCTGACCTTTTAAATGTTTAGTCTGTGTTTACCTGACCAATTTACTTTGCTTTCCTTCTCTTAGGTTTAACAGCGGGTGCTACAGGTGCATTTGTAGGAACCCCAGCAGATTTAGCATTAATCAGAATGACATCTGACGGAAGGTAACCAATTAGACCACTTCCTATGATTTGTATATTCATAATTTATTCACAATTTGATCTTTTGATTTTTATGCATATTATTTATGCATATATTTCATTCTATGACATTTCATTTGCATAATTGATGTACAAATTGTTTAATGATTTTGTATAGCTCTTTGATGTGATAATAGTCTAATCTGATCAAAGAGGGATGCATTTGCATAAATTCTGTGCATATTTAATCTTAATATTTTGTGTACTTCCTTGATTGGATAGTAGTTTAGCCTGACAGTATTTCACTCACCAATCCCTCAGCTTTTAATTTTCTTGTAATTTGATTTAGCATTAATCAGAATGACATCAGACAGAAGGTAACCAAGCAGACAGAACTTCATTTGCATAATTTAGGCACAGATTTGATCTTATAATGTCTGTTCCTCTTTGATTGGATAGTAGTTTAATTTGAACAAGGAGAATTTAATTTGCATAATTTACCCCTTTGATTAGATGGTATTTTAGCTGATGGTGTTTTACTCACCACTCCTTAGCTTCTGAATTTTTCCAGTAATTTGATGTAGCATTTAATCAGAATGACATCAGATGGAAGGTAACCAATTAGACAGAACTTTATTTGCATAATTTATGTGCATAAATAATCTTATGGTTTTGTGTACATCTTTGATTGGATAGAAGTTTTCAGTAATTGTATAATCATGTGGACCATTATGACCAGTGTTTACATAAGTGGATCTGATCATTTTGATTGGCAATGGTCAATAAGGTTTAGTGACATACAGTGGGTATGAAATAATCATTTTTTCCAGAGGCCAAAATTCCTCCAAAAGGGTGCTTTTGAAGCACATGTGATGTTAAGTGCATATTCTGTATAAGGTAGAAATCCAGTAAGATAACACTTTGGCCATATTTATCTTTATGAATTGCAAAGTGTGAGAAATTAATTATCTTCCAAGAAAATGATATTGGTAATACCTTTTTATAGTTTTGTTATGATTGAGGTGTTCAAAAAAAAAACTCATGATAGATTTTAGTTCAACTATTCAAAGAAGAGCTATGCTACAACCCCTGGCATCCATTTCAAGTTTTTCAGAAGAGTTTCTTTGTTTGTTAATGTTTTGGGAAGAGTTTCTTTGTTATGAATATGACATTCCTGACATGAATATCATTTAAAGTGTTTGTGGTGGAATAAAAGAAAAGTCAAACAATAGAACCCTTGCCTCAAAAGAATTCGAAATTACATGTCTTGGGCATGAAAAGAAATATAAACAATAAGCCTCATTACTGCATATACATTCCTCAATGAGCCCATTCTCTATGCTAGCTTCAAATAGGTGAGCATGTTATCCTTACAACAGTTCTAGTTCTAGTTTACATTAGTTGTTCTGCTCCCCAAACTTTCAAACAGTCAGACCCGACCTAATAAATAACCACGCCGGGTCAGAATTTTCCTCTTTATTTTCTTTATTCTGAAAACCTTAGTTGTTGTGGAAGTTGATGCTGAGTATCATATTAGCAATGGATGAAGTCCTTATGTTATTTTAATTAAGATGTCTCACTATTTGCTACAGTAAGTTTGTGGTTATGATTTGTTGGAACAAATTTTTAAGGAGAAGGACAAGTCATGAGTATCATTTCAACACAATTTTATTGAGAATTATTGAAAATATTTCATTTTCAAATATATTTTTCAGGTTACCAGCAGATCAAAGACGAGGCTACACCAGTGTATTTAATGCTCTTTCTAGAATAGTTAAAGAAGAAGGATTAAGATCATGTTGGAGGGTGAGTGCTCTACAGATCACCACTTTGATTCTTTGATCCAGGGCTTGAAAGTAGTAACAGCTCGGTATATGTTAGGTCTTAGTGCTGTTGATTTGCGAATAATGCACTAAACGTTTAATCGCCAAAATTTGCGAGCATTTAGCAATTAATCGCAACCAAACTTCTCACAAAACTCAGTAAAAAAATTATGTGGAACTGGTACAGTTCACACACATAAACATACCATGCATTTTCAGACCAAAAATAGGTCAACAATTGCACCAAATGCAAATTTAATGTCTTATAATTACCCCTTAGGCTGATAAAACTAGGTTAAAATGTAGATTCTGCGTTTGGATGACATTCAAATTGGCGTAGAAATAAAACATTTAAGAAGAAATGTTGCCGATTTCAGTCTGAAGTTCCATATGCTGTCACAAAATAATTCTTGTACATCGACCGTACCCCAGTACAGTATTGGCTAAGGCCTTTTTAAATGGCGCTTCCCTGCTGTAAATCAATTTTTAGTTCTTAAAGTGCGCCAACACTTTTGAATTTAGCAAGTTGAATGTAGTTCTGGCCATGAACACGCTGTGGAAAGATCTAAATGACTGATAATCAAGAAAAGGAAGGAATTTGCTCTATTTTTATTGGTTTTTCCATGCATTTTAAGCACAGAGGGGTTTGTGTTCAGTTTATAGCTCAAATCTTTTAGGTGAATTTTTCAGTGTGTTACGATCTTTTTCAGTGGTGCTAATTGTTACTGTACACTAGGCCACCCATATAGTATTTTCGCGATAAATCGTTTAAAAGTTTTACTAAACGTTTTTGAAAGAGTTTGCGGCGATTAGCGATTAATCGCTAATCGTTGACAACACTGTTAGGTTTGATTTAAAGATTAATGTTGAAGCGGAGTATTTATATGCGTATTTAATGCACAGGTCAAAGGACTTGAAAGAACTTAGAATGACCCGAGTTTAGGAACGTCATTCGTGAGTGCAAAGTCCTTTGAACTGCACAATAAATATAAACACGATGCCAAAACATTAATTTTTTGTTACTTGCGTTAGCAAAGGAACCTATGTATTCAACTTGGCGTGTGTGTGTGTGTCTGTGACACTTGCTTAGGTACGCTCTAACTCAAGATAGGAAAATCGGTATGGAGTCACATTTGGTAGGTAGGTCCGCCATATTGTGAAGATGTTATCTATTGTTTTTGGTGCCCGTAGGGGTCACCTGGGGTCAGATATCGGCCTAAAATGGAAAAACTTTTAGTGACAATAACTCTTAGTGCCAAGATTCTGTACATTTGATATTTTGGGACAAGTTGTGTATGGAGTAGGGGAATATTTTTATACAAAACGGCCATGTGATTGAAGGTCAAGGTCAAAAACAATTTTTTGTCAAAGTGCATGGAAAAACTTTTAGTGACAATAACTCTTAGTGCCAAGATTCTGTACATTTGATATTTTGGGACAAGTTGTGTATGGAGTAGGGGAATATTTTCATACAAAACGGCCATGTGATTGAAGGTCAAGGTCAGGGTCAAAAACAATTTTTTGTCAAAGTGCATAATATTGAATTTGGACTTAGACATTGGACTATGGACATTGGACTCGAATTTGACAATGATAACAACTTTTAGTGCCAAGATTCTGTACATTTGATATTTGAGACAAGTTGTGTATAGAATAGGGAATATTTTTTTAACAAACGGTCATGTGATTGAAGGTCAAGGTCAGGGTCAAAAACAATCATAAAATAATGAAAATAAGCTTGACGCCAAATAGTTATTGATTTGAAGAACAAATAATATAATTTATTTTTATGATTTACTTGAATTAAGTTTACTTGTTTTCCATTAAACACAGTTTTTGATAAGAATACATGGAATGGTATAAATAGAAGTCCAGAGTCCATGCCATGATACCCTAAGAGCTGTTGAAAGACTAGTGTGGTTTCACATCAGCAAGGCCAGGAACTATCATTCTATTTTGCTATTACATAATACACTTTCATAACATTGACCTCGCTCTGTCTCATTGTGAAGTTACATTTCAAGTGTTATAGATATCTTTTGTGAGGTGGTATGAATGATGCATTCCAGTGGGTTGTATTATTGGTTTATATATATTCTTAAGAATAGAATTTCTGTCTAGCAGACCCCATCAGTGTGATATAGTAAAAATACAAATTCCTGAAGTGTGATTAAATCTTGAATGCCACTGACATACTACAATCCAGGGTTCAATACTAAATGCACAAAGTATAAAGACCAATGAGCCTAAAAGCTATTTCAGTTTTGATGGCTGCTTATCATCTTTTATGTAAAAAAAAACAGACACCTGAAAATATATAATTCACCCCACCTGTTGCATTAAAAAACAAGTCATAAAGATGTCAACAGAAAGTCATTGGTCCATGTTGCTGACCTGTTTTGTTTTCTTTGCCACCTGTATTTGTTTAGCTTAGAAAGGGAATTTACTGTGTGTTGTCTACCTCCATGTGTCTACAGACATTTTCTCCATGCAATAAAATGTAGACGGTCACTTATGAGGCAAATACTAACCATGGAGATACACTATTTAATCAACCAAAGATATGTGTAATAAACACATCCCTGAATCAACCAATTACACTGCACCTTGTTTAAAACCAAGACTGTTAGAACACCAATCGCGTTATCCACAAGTTTTACTCTTTTGCATATTAAAAATTGGCCAGTGGTGGTTAAGTGAAGAGTATCACAAGTTTTGCTCATTTGCATATTAACAATTGGCCAATCATAGAATTAGGGTTGGTTAACTGAAGAGGATGTCAGTTGGGAGTGGGAGTTGCACCAGTGTAATTGTCTTGCCATTCCACTTTATATTGACTTTGACCTCTGGTGACCTCTAATGTTAACATTTTTTTGGTATTTGATAATTTTGACCCCATTTTCGGATTTCAAAAGTACCTTCCGATCAAAAAAAGGCAATTGGTTGATTCCTGTCGACCTTCATGTGCGGAGTTATCGGAGGTCAAAATTTCTTAAGTCTAATTAGGATGGTTGTACGGACTTGCCTTTTTGTTTTGGGAATCAAAGTGTCAAGTTACATTTGACAAAAGGTCAATAGTCAAATCTGTAAAATTATGCTTATTTTGGGAGAAAAATGGCTATAATAACAAGTTAATAATTTTTTGGTATGTGATAGACCTTGATGAGCTGCAAAGAATGAGCCATTTCCCCACTTAAATAGCATGCCTGGTTCTGGAGTTACGGATGACCTCCATCTGCCCCAAAATTTCATTCTGTAGCAAGGAACCATAGTGCCCTTGGGCTCTTGTTTAAAAATAAAATTTCCTTATAATTATAAGTTTGTTTGGAAGACAGATTTGCCCCTACACATTGTGGTAAAAGCATTCATATTTAAACTACCTTACACATTGTGGTAAAAACATTCATATTTAAGCTATAAGTAATGATCAAAAGCTATATCTTTTAATATTTTTGCAGCATTTAATGCAATATCTGTCAATATATCTTAAAAGGATTGGTTCAGTTCAAGCAAGTTTATCATATCCTGCATATGATAGGGAATCTCAAAAGAAATAAAATGGTGAAAAAGGTTAATGTTGAGCGGGAGTGTTTATATATGTATTTAATGTACGGGGCAAAGGAACCCGACATTAGGAACTTTGAACCTTGCATTAAATGCGCGTATAAACATGATGCCAAAAACATGAATCTTTTTATGAATTTTCCATGTTTGATTGTTTAAAATGCATAAATACAACAAAAAAAGAATGGAAAACGAGAAAAGCTTACATACATTTTTTCACTTAAAAGTTAAAAAATTCACCTGTTTAAAAAATGGACTAAACCAAATACTCAAGGTTGTGCATTATGGGAATTTAATGCACGGGTCAGGACAACGCAAATACTCCACAGACATTTAATAAACCTTTTTTTTCTTCAGAATTTTAGCTTTGGTTGAGTGGAGCTCAAGGGTTTCGGGTACACAGACCTGCCAACTAGTACGATTTTGCCGTATTTAATAAGGAAACATGTTGAGAATACGATTGTACGTTTTTTGGCACCAGAATACGATTGATTTATTTTTATAATTTTTATAATTTTTTTTTTTTTTTTTTTTTTTTTTAATTTCTTTTTTACTCATACTTTTTACGCTCGGCGTTCATGTCCTCTTGAAGGATTGATTTTGCTGACTTAACCGACTCAGATTCAGATTCGTACAATAAGAGAAACTGAAAGTACAGTGGTAATTTTTTTTCAGCCACAGTAAACCTTTGTTTTGTACATTTTGTTTGAAGAGTACAGTTTTTTTTATCACAAATACAACTTTTGTAGTTCCAGAATACAGTTTGGTGATTCTAAAGGTTGGCAGGTCTGGGTACAGGTCAAATGTACAGAAAAGACAAGTTACAGGTCAAACCAAATCATTTTAGGGTGTGTAGAAAATATAGAAAAATCTGTAAAATTATAATGTTCTTTTATGTTATGTTTGAACCACAGTTATGTGAGGTTTTGGGTTTATGTCTTCCTTATTGAAACCCACCACCTTTGTTTGTTTTGAAATCCTCTTTCTTGTAAGATGATCTTCCTTGACCCCTGAACTTACCCTTTGAGCTTTGTTTCTTTTGCAGGGCTGTGGACCCACTGTCATCCGTGCCATGGTAGTCAATGCTGCACAGCTTGCATCTTATTCACAAGCCAAACAGTTACTTTTAGAAACAGGTATGTTAAACTTATCTTTGTTTTGATTCATTACCTCTGTCAACGGATGGAATTGGACGGAGGTTACGTTTTCGCCTCCATTTGTTTGTTTGTTTGTCTGTTTGTCATCAAGATATCTTCGAAACTAATGATTGGATTTGGATTAAATTTGGTGTGTTTTTGTTACTGCTTAAGGAAGAAGTGAATTAAATTTAGGACATTAGAACAGAGGAAGGGTGAAAATAGGGGGTGGGGACATGTTTTTGCCTCTGTTTGTTGTCTGTCATCAAGATATTTTAAGAACTGATGATTGGATTTGGATTAGATTTGGTGTGTTTTTGTTACTGCTTAAGGAAGAAGAAATACAATTTGGGACATTAGAACAGAGGAAGGGTTAAAATAGAGGGTGGGGACATGTTTTTGCATCTGTTTGTTTGTCATCAAGATATCTCTAGAACTGATGATTGGATTTTGATTAAATTTGGTGTGTGGTTTTGTTACTGCTTAGTAAAGGAAGAAGTGATTAAAATTTGAGACATTGGAACAAGGGAAGAGTACAAATGGAGGGGTGGGGACATTTTGTCTGTCATCAAGATATTTCAATGATTGATGCTTGGATTTTGATTAAGTTCGGTGTGTGGTTTGTTACTGCTTAAGGAAGAAGTGATTAAAATTTGGGACTTATTGGAACAAGAGGAGAGTAGAAATGGAGGGGTGGGGATATCTTAGGGCAAGATTTTTCAAAACTTAGTTGACACTTTCCAATGGAATGTGCCAAACAATGAGCTCATGTTATGAAAGAAAAGCCATAAAATCAATTTTCTGGACTCAAAAGAAAATCAAGTGAAGTGGTCTCTGGTATCAAAGAAATAAAAACAATTGACTTCTACCATGAATGAAAATGATGGAATGTGAATCTACCCTGAATAGAGCTCCAACAATGAATGATTAGCCTGAATTAAGCTAAAAACAATGATCACAAGATACAATCAGACTGGCAGCTGTATTGACCATAACAGAAGCCTAGCCAGCCTATAAGGCTTGGCTAAGGCGATGGGATCTCAGCTACCAGCCTGCACAACCTTGCAGTAAGAGTATTTCATTGCACACCAGACTCACAGTTTGTTTTCAGTACTTGGGAACTGTGTGTGCTGGCAGTTGCAGTGACCATGTCAGAAGCTTAGCCAGCCTAAATCTATTAGATTAGGCTTGGCTAAGGCGATGGGATCTTAGCTGCCAATTTGCACAACCCAAGAGAAATTAGCCAGCTCTCATCAGTTCAGTTTTAGGTCTGACTGCAGCAAGAAGTCTAATAGGGTAAACAATAACAGAATTACTCCCCAATAGTTGTGGAAGAAAGCATGGGAGAGTAAGATTGTATGCACTGTTGGAGTTATTGTTGGAGTTGTTCTTAATAAACGTCAGAGATATGAGTCTTACATTTTCCCTCTTGGTGTGCTGTTTTTCTAAGCCTAGGCCGCCGGCTCGGTTCGTTACACGTGATCTCAGAATGTAAATGACAATACAGATCAACAGTGAGAAAGATTGTTTGGGTTATAAGTTGGTGGGTCAGAGTTTCTGAGGTAGACTGTATTACAGTGGGGAACGAACATGGGTGGATGTATTCACTCTGCAGAGTCCTAAAATTCTAGTTTGGTATAAAATATTTGCGATAACGATTTGGCACTTAGACCTAATTACAGCGTTGCTGTGGTGGGCGTGGTTTATTTTCATAGTTAAGAGAGGTTAATTATATGCAATTCATGAAAGAATTTGTTTTGTTTTTTTCCTGAAAATGTTCTACTTTCTTTCCTACAAATGTTGTATTTTTTCCTTTAAATTTTATGGGGTTTTTTTTTAATTTTATTTTTTTACATTGGTATGCTAAAGTTAATGCTCATCTTAATCAAGTTTCATACTACATGCATTGATTGGTACAGGAGCCATTCAAGCTTCTTTCTTTTGGTAGATAACACATCCATTCCAAAATCAGTACAAATACTTTTTGAAATAGTTTTATATTCAAGATTTGACCACACATGGACATTCCAAACTGAAAAATATTTTACTGAATGTTTACTGAAAAGAAAGAAAAAAATTAATTAAACATCTTATCTTCAATTAAAGAAGGCAACAGATGGAACAAAATTGTTTTTAACCAATCACCCTCTCGAATTTGCCTGGCAACAAAGTCTGCATAACCAAATGAGGCAAAAATCCTTCACGGTACAGTACAGCTAGCTAGCGGTGCGCTCATGCACATACTGAGTGACGACAAGATGGTGAACATAAATTGCACCTCTGGGCCCACTACGGGCTTTGTAAATCTGATTCCCATTACCCAGAACGGTTAGCAAACGGAATTTTGTTTATTCCTTTTAATTAAAACTCTGAAGATCCGGAGAAGTGTCATAAATTAAACATTTAAATGTCAGTGCATTGATCATGCATGATTGCAGATTTGAGATTTGTTTGCTCGACCTAGTTACAGCGTTGCTGTGGTGGGCGTGGCTTATTTTCATACTTAAGAGAGGTTAATTGTATGCAATTCATGAAAGAATTTGTTTTGTTTTTTTCCTAAAAATGTTCTACTTTCTTTCCTTCAAATGTTGTGTTTTTTCTTTTTTTTTTTTTTTTTAAAATTTCATGTTTTTTATCTTCATTAAAAACGGCAAGAGACGGATCCAAATTGTTCAAAAATGTTATTCTACCACTGAGTTATTCCTTCAAATTTACATATTTTTCTGCTTCTTCTCAATTGTGTGTAATTTCTTCCTTAAAGTTTTTTTTTTTTTCCTTAGTATATTATGTTTTTTTTTCAGATATATGTTTTCCTACAAATATATGTTTTCCCCTTAATTTGTGTGGTTTTTTTCCCTTTGCAGGTTACTTTAAAGATAATATCATGTGTCATTTTGGGGCCAGTATGATCAGCGGACTTATAACTACGATAGCTTCCATGCCAGTAGATATAGCTAAGACAAGGTAAGTGATGTATTGAATATTTGGCACCTTTTTGTTCAGAGGTGCAGTGGTTAAGGAGTCACACTAGTATGTGAAAGCTACCGGGTTGGACTTCGTTGTGTCCTTGAGCAAGACACTGTACTCTTCTTGCTTGAGTCCAATCAGCTGTAGATGAGTACCAGCACTGCTGGGAGCTCAATCTGAGATGGACTGGCGTCCTCTCCAGGGGGCCTTGTGCTCTCATCCACTAACGCAAAAAGATGGGAGGAGGGGGAGGGTCATTTTGGCTTGTGTATGCATTTTTAACGGTATATAAGAAAAGGTTTCTGCTATTTGTTACCTTTCCATCAGAATTTTAACTCTGGTTGAGTGAAGTTCAGGATATCTGGTTACCTGCACTGAAAATACAAGTTACATGTCAAACAAAATAATGTTTGGGTATATAGAAAATATATAAAAATCTTCAGAATAACAAAGGTTTTTATGTAGTGCTTGAAACACATTTATATGAAGAAATTGCAAAAAATGTAGGCTTATATTTTTCTGATGTAAATTGTGTATATAAAATGTGGGTGCATTTCATGAAAGAACTTGGTTTTGTTTTGTTAGATAGTTACTGTTAGGTAAACATTATTTAATTAGTATTAATATCAGCTACTGCAACCAACCCCAGTGTGTGGGTCTGTGTGATATGGGGGTATACCAGAATAATGTGCAATTCAGGTATTTTTAAAGAATTCTTATTTTCTGTAGTCTTCAGCTTTCAATTTTTTTTTTTTTTTTTTTCACGTTTTTCTTTCCATCTCTTTTTTCTCATTTTAGAATACAAAACATGAGAATCATTGATGGCAAACCTGAGTACAAAGGGGCTCTCGTAAGTATTCCACATGGAAGTCCACATACATTTGAAACTCGTTACCATGTTAAAGGATTAGTTCAGTGATCAAGCAATTTGTCTTATGTGAAAGAGGACTTTAATAGAAACAAAATGGGAAGAAATTATTTTGATATCTTATTCCGTTAATAAGATGTTCAAGTTTAAAGCCCTGTCGTTGCTGTGTAGAAATGACTGGTGTAACAGATTGGCGCCCTCATCCTCACTTTCTTAACAATTGTTAATATATTTCAAAGAACATTAAGTTAAGTATTTTTTACCTTTTTTATTTTTGCAAACTTGCTTCAGGTGGTAGGTTATAATTACCTGTACTAGATCAGTTTTACTACTTTCCTGACATATCCAATGGTTTCTAAACCGCAAAATCGCACGACAAAATATGATTAAAATACATAAACACTTTGAAGAATCTGAGGACTGGCATCACAACTAGTCTGATTTCAGTTGTTTTACACAAATGATATAAAACTTTAAACTTAAATATCTCCTTAACGGAATAAAATTTTTGAATGCTTTCTTCACCATTTTTTTTCTTTTGAACTCCTCTTTCATATAAGATGGACATGCTTGCCCACAGAACTAATCCTTAAATATCTCCTTAATGGAATAAGATTTTTGAACGCTTTCTTCACTATTTTGTTTCTTTTGAAGTCCTCTTTCATATAAGATGGACATGCTTGCCTACAGAACTAATCCTTAAATATCTCCTTAACGGAATAAGATTTTTGAACGCTTTCTTCACTATTTTGTTTCTTTTGAAGTCTTCTTTCATATAAGATGGACTTGCTTGACCACTGGACTAATCCTTTAATCCTTTCTGAGTTCTATCAAATTAATCCTTAATTAATTACTGCCAAGTTAATGCACTCATACTAACTGCATTTAGTTCTTCCATCATCAGTAATCTTTTTGAGTATGGAACACCAATAGGGCATTAAATAAATCACCTCTCTTTTCACGTCAATGCACCACACTTCACATAAAGGTATTTGGACAGGTAGAGATTTTCTACAAGACAAAGGAGCGTAAAATTCTGAGTAGAATAGTGACAACAGCACTTTTCAGCTTGTACAAAAGTAATGGTATATTCAGCTAAAAAAATGTGAATGTAATTCTTTATATTTATTTCCAGAATTTCAAATATCAAAGGTCTTAAAGGACTTAAAAACTTTTCTAAGTCTTAAAGGACTTTACGAATGTCAAAATTGAAGTGATTTATTCCGCATATTGACGAATGTTCGGGAAACAATTTTTGAAGCTTGTTGAAATGAAAGTTGATAAATGTATTATATAGCTTTATATATCATTGGAAAGAGAAATGATCATCTTTTGACAATTGTACTACAGTAAAGATATTCTAAGCAAAATCATGTTTCAGGAAGCCTCAAAGACATTCGTCAGTATGCGGAAATAATAATTCAGTATTTCGCGCCAATTTTTGTTTCACCTTGATAAGACATTCGTCAGCATGTGAAAAGAGGGACGATATTAGGTATCTAACTTTTAAAATGCTGTGATCAATTTATAAACGAATTTGATTGGACTTTTTTTTTTTTTGCTGTTGTCATGGTTTTTTGATTTTCTAACCTGTTAAGCTCATGCTGTTACTACCTGTCCGTATACCTAAAATCGCATCATGGAATAAACTTTTTTCTCATCGCATCACTCTTTACTCGCGTGTGGATATATTCATCGCATGGGGTTGGATTTTTTCTATGGCATACAAATGTTATAAGGTTTGATGTAGTTCCCATCTTTCAGGGTTAAAGTAAAATTCCTGTCAATTTTTATTTATTAAAGAAACAAATTAGTGTAAAAATCATTACTTCCATTTCAGATGGAGTACTTGCATTGTTATGACCCGTGCATTAAATACTGTTACTGCACGACCGTTATTATTTGGTTTGTTCCATTTTCAAAACAGGTCATTTTTTTGAAAAAGCGATAAAATATATGTACAATTTTCACGTTTTTCATTCTTTTAAGTTTTTTTTCTGTTTTTTTTTATGCATTTTAAATGTGATGTCATATTCGCAGATCCAAGACAATTTTTTTTGTATTTCTTTGAAAATTAATTGCCTCTTTCTAAATAATTTGAAACATTTTTTTGTTTAACAATTGAGTTGTGTTATAACATGCACTTTATAAGAACACGTTTTGCCCATCTGCTTATGTACCTTCCCCTCTAAATAAAAGAAATAAAAATTATTATCGTTCAAAGAAATATTCCCATGTTTTTAAAGGAATATTCCCATGTGCTTAAAGGAATTTTCCCATGTTTTAAAGGAATATTCCCATGTGTTTAAAGGAATATTCCATGTTTTTAAAGGATTATTCTCATGCATTTAAAGAGATATTCTCATGTTTTAAAAAAACATTCCACGTGCATTTTAAAGGAATATTCCCATGTGTTTAAAGGAATATTCCCATGTGTTTAAAGGAATATTCCCATGTGTTTAAAGGAATATTCCCATGTGTTTAAAGGAATATTCCCATGTTTTTAAAGAAATATTCTTATGTGTTTAAAGGAATATTCCCATGGGAATATTACAGAAAAAACCATAGGAATATTACAAAAAACCATAAGAATAATACAAAAACCATGGAAATATTACATTAAACTATGGAATATTACGAAAAACCTTGGGAATATTACAAAAAAAACATGGGAATCTTACCCAAAAAAAAACATAGGAATATTACTAAAAACCATTGAATATTACAAAAAGCTATGGGAATATTACAAAAAACTATGGAAATATTATTTTAAAAACCATGGGAATATGACAGGAAAAACCATGGGATTTATTACAAAAAATTATGGGAATATTACAAAAAACATGGGAATATTGTTTAAAAAAAACATGGAATTATTACAAAAAACCATGTGAATATTACAAAAAACCATGGGAATATTACAAAAAACCATGGGATTATTAAAAAAAAAAATGGAAATATTACAAAAAATCATTGGAATATTCCTTCAAAGAAATACATAACATTTGATCTTGATTGGTCTTGGATATACAAATATGACACCACAGTTTACACAGCGAGATACTGTTTAACTCTTTGTAATGCAATAATTAAAGATTAATGTTGTGACAGAGTGTTGTATGCGTATTTAATGCACGGGCAAAGGACTTTAGGAGGGTCATTCGTGAGTGCAAATTTCTCTGAATATGATTATAAACATGATGCCAAAACATTAATCTTTTTGTAAAATGTTTGTGTTAAATTGTTTAAAATGCATGAAAACAACTAAAAAGAAAGAAAAACGAGATAAGTTTACATATATTTTATTGCTTTATTAAAAAAATGACCTGTTTTGAGAACAGAATAAACTAAATAATAATGGTCGTGCATTAACTGTCTTTAATGAACGGTTCGTAGCAATGCAAGTACTCCGTAGAAATGCAAGTACTCCGTAGAAATGCAAGTACTCTGTAGAAATGCAAGTACTCCGTAGCAATGCAAGTACTCCGTAGCAATGCAAGTACTCCGTAGCAATGCAAGTACTCCGTAGCAATGCAAGTACTCCGTAGCAATGCAAGTACTCCATAGAAAATTTATAACTCAGAATAAGAAATCAACATGTTTTTTTTCTTCCCTTCGCAAATTTGTTTCTTTAATAGTCCTCAATAATATACATGAAAACGAAACTTCACAGAAATATCCGTTAATTTAATTTAATAGCATAGACAATGAAGAAACTTGATTGATTTAATTTCATTTATTGATTACCCATAACACAACCAGAACCAAAGGTTATGTGGTCCCGATGCTTTTTCATCAGCTGATTGATTTGCAAAATTTGCATTAAGTGTCATGTCATTGCATATCATAAAATATTTGTTCCATATTTATTCATAAGCCACATCCACCATGGAGATCAATAAAAATGTTGACAACATTAACATTTGCACAATAATCAACAACATCATCAAAGCAAGTATGATGCAAAAACAACTGCTCATTTATTCTATTTCAAGAATTTGTCAATCTGCCCTGCCTACTCATTAATATTCATGACATCACTACCACAACATTAGAACATACGTACAGACCATGATCCATCTGTGTACCACATATAGCATGAATCTGATATATCGTTTATGGTGTTTTACATCATTTAGCACTTTTACATTAAGCCATGCCCACCATGCATATTTATGACATCTGTTGATAACTTAAGCATGTACACAATAACCAACAATATTATCATGCTCATATAATGCAAAACTGCTCATTTATCACTCTTTTTTTTAAATTTTCACTTTAAGGCCTGTCTACTTATTAATATGCATGAATCACCACCACAAACATTAGGCCACATCTGCAGACCATGAGCTATCTGTGTAGCACACATGATATGAATCCAGCTCATAGTTTTTGAGATATCGTATTTACTTGTGCTTTTTGTTTACAAAATCATATTAAGCCCCGCTCACTATGCATATCAATGAAATTCAACATTTTTATACTATGAAAACATACACTCTAGCTAACATTATTATCACAAATATCAAACAAAACAGACGTGATTGTCAAATAAGAGCATTTCAAGATTTTTATTTTAAGCCCGCCTACTCATTAATATGCATGATATCACCACCAAAAACAATAGGGCACATCTACAGACTGGATTAATGTATTAACATCAATCCAGTTTACTGTTCTTAAAATATCGTGTTTACAAGCCCTTTTCAGCAAAATCATATTAAGCCCTGCCCACTATGCATATTAATGAAATTCATTGTTTTGACCTTATGAGCATGTACACACTAGCTAACATCATAATTATACCACACATGAAACAAAACAGATATGATTGTTAAAAAATGATCTTTTCAAGTTTCTCACTTTAAGCCCTGCCTACTCATTAATATGTATGACATCATCATCGAAAACCATAGGGCACATCTCCAGACCATGAGCTATCTGTGTACCACATATGACATGAATCCAGTTTACTGTTCTTGAGATACTGTGTTTACAAGCTCTTTTCAGCAAAATCATATTAAGCCCCACCAACTATGCATATTAATGAAATTCAACATTTTTATATCATGAACATGTACACACCAGCTAACATCATAATTAGACCAATTATGAAACAAAACAGACATATGGTTCTTAAAATATTAACATTTCATGATTTTTACATGAAGTCCTGCCTACTCATTAGTATGCATGACATCACCATCGAAAACAATAGACCACGGGCTATCTGTGTACGACAAATAACATAAATCAAGTGTATCATTCTTGAGATATCGCATTTACGAGCTGGCTGTCACAAACATACATACACCCACACACACCCACACACACACACATGCTATCATAACAGCATAGGTTCCTGATGCTATCACATCGGAACCAAAATGGTATTCTAGCAAAAATCAAGACTTTTGGAGGATGTCTCAGAGAGATGTTACCCTAACAATACCCTGAAAGGTAACCGTATCCTAAAAATTGCAGTTAATTTATTTCCAGGTTTTACCAATTAATGATATCAATAACAACAAATTTTCATTGAAATTAATCTGTAATTAACCTGACTGAGTTAGATGATTGACAGCTTTTTCAACCAATCACTTCATGAATTTGCATAGCAACAAAATCTGCGTAATTAAGTGGGGCAAACATCCTATGCGATACTGGTACAGTACAGCAAGCGTTGCACGCTATGAATTCAATGCAATATACTACACAAAGCAAATTTCTGCACAAACATACTGAGTGACGACAAGATGGTGAACATTAATTGTGCCTACGAGCCCGATACGGGGCTTGTAAATCCGGTTCCCGTTACCCAGAACGGTTAGCAAACTGAATTTTGTTTATTTCTTCTGCTAAAATCTTTAAAGATCCGGGGAAATACCATAAATGGATCAAAACTTGGGGCAGGCCACACTGAATTTTCAAATGTCAATGCATTAGTCATACACAATTGCGGATTTGAGGTTTGTTTTGCCCCACCTAGTAACTTACCGCGTTGCTATGGTGGGTGTGGCTTATTCTGTAACTCAGATACGTAAATTATCGTCCAATCCAAAACAGACTTTCCATTGAGGCAGTCTCCTTCTCTCATAGGATGTAATCATCAGGGTTGCTCGCAATGAAGGTGTTCACAGTCTATGGAAAGGCTTCACGCCCTATTACTCCCGTGTCGGTCCCCACACTGTAATATTTTTTATTCTTTTGGAACAAATGTTCGACATCTACCGCAAGATTTTGCTGTGAAGCAGTTCTGCATTTTCTGAATAATGCATAAAACCAAGAGAAGGTAAAAACATATTTACCAGTACAGTATTTTGTCACAAATTCTTAATTTTGAAATTTGCCAGAAAGTTTAATTCAGTCTCGTCAGCTTTGAACTTGTATCTGTCCAATGTCTGAATGTAATATTATCTTTGCATGTGTTTTGTATTTATGTTGTTATTTCTGGGTTTTGTTTTAACTAACACTGTTTACGCTTTAGTTTTGAATTAAAGGCTAAGTTCAGGGGTCAAGCAAGTTAATCTTACATAAAAGAGGACTTCAAGATCAACAAAATGTTGAAGAAACTTACAAATCTACTGTTTCAGATTGGTGCCCTCATCCTCACTTTCTTGACAATTGTTAATGTAATTCAAAGAACATTTATTTAACTATTTTTACTATTAACTTTAATTTTTTGATTTTTCTTTAAACTTGGTGGTAGGTTATAATTACCTGTACTAGATTATGTTTTACTACTTAACTGACATATGCAATGGTTTCTACACAACAAAATCTTAACAGAAATATAAATACTTTGAGCAATGTGATGTCACAACTAGTCTGATTGCTACACAAATGAATGTTTTGTTTAAAATTTTGTTTCTCTTGAAGTCCTCTTTCATATAACATGGACTTGCTTGTTAAATAGTAAAATGACCTCAAGGTCATCTAGAGCTGGTGCTTATACCCAGTTCCAAACCTTTTGACAGCTAAGAGCCATTTGGTCACCTAAATGCTCGGGGAAACTAAGCTACACTTTGGCAAATAGACTACACTTGGGCAACTAACCTACACATTAACCTTTCTCATCTATTTTATTTTCTCAAGGATGTGCTTTTCAGGACGATACGCAGCGAGGGCTTTTTCAGCTTGTGGAAAGGATTCACGCCGTATTACGTGCGTCTTGGGCCTCACACAGTCCTAACATTTATATTTCTTGAACAAATGAACAGACTGTATTTCAAATATACAGCATAATTGGACTTTGACAGGTTTCCAATTCTGGGTGATTTTCAATTCAATCATTGTTTTCCTGTACTTGTGCTTAACAGTCAAATTTTGATTTGTGAGAATAACAGTATGTGATTGTTCAATTGCATTCATTTGGGTAATGAAATCAGTTTTCAATTCTTACTAAAAGTCAACTTAGCAAGTGTGCAGATATTTTAACAGTCAAATTCATTAAGTGTGCAAGCTCTTTCCTTTCCTGTTAGGGGCAGTATGCTGCATCAGATAGAGGGGCATTAATTAGATCATAGCCCAGGCCAAGCAAATAATGACATCATATTAGTTACCCTTGCTCTGGAGGCGTGTGATAATATTTTACACTAAACGGAAAGCGGAGGTACGATTTGATTTTGTCAAATCAGTGTTTGATTGCTCATTTGCATTCATTTGGGACATCAAATTTAGTTTTCAATTCTTACTAAAAAGTCAAATCAGACTAGTATGCAGTTTATCAGATGATTATGCAGTTATTGTGATGGTCAAATTAGTTTGGGATATTACTTTAACAGTTTAATCTTTTCTACTAATTCAGGAAAAAATTGGACAAAAAATATGCAAATTAAGCAATATCACGTCCACTACACTAAGTAGTCATTTAAGATGCTGTGGTGCAATTTAATTATTATAGGAGAGGATCCAAATAGAGGAGGTATGCCTTTATTTATAATCAAATGAAAGGAAACTGCAAGTATAGTTTCGAAGGGCTGTTTAATGAAGCAGATACATACAACGTATGGTTTTGGTACATGATATATTGAAAAAATAGGGTCAAAAATGGCAGAAATTCATGAAATATTAAAGTAATTTCTCCAGAACAAAAGATTGCAGGTAGGATTATAAAAAATTAGACTAGAAATCAATACTATTGTGTCTTAGGACTTGCATGTTTGATTTTGAAGCAAAAATGTGATCTTGAAGTTACATAAGATTTGAAAGAAAGAAGAAGAAAAAACATTTTTTGTCAATATTTTTTAATTTTACCCATTTTCAAGCTACTTTTTCTCAAAAAATCTGTATTATGACTCCTATAACAAACTTACATTTTGTAAAAGAAATAAGTATTTGAGGACTTTCAAATGTTACTAAGATTACTCTTATTGGACTTTGGTAAAGTCCCAATTTTATTTTTAGAAAAAGGTGGTTTGATAATGGTGGTTATATCGCCACGTGGTAGAGTAAGGGTTAACTGTCTGTCTTTGTCATCTCATAAGTATTCATTGTAGTATAATTGCAGTCATGTAAGTTGTCAAGTACGTCTTTAAATCAGTCATATGAGTGACAATCTGAGGGGGAACGGGAAATCTGCCCCCTGAGCAGATATTACCTTCCCACTTGCAAGTTTTCTGCCCAGTTGAGAGATGAAATTGGAAAATTATTAACATAAAATTTAAAAATGTGGTAAGATTATTTAATATTTATTTTGGCCAAAATCTCCCGCAAATTGGCCAAAATCTTCGCAAATTAGCCAAAATCTCCCGCAAATTGGCCAAATCTCCCACAAATTGGCCAAAACTGGCCAAAAATTCTCAAACATGAAGGAACTTTTCGGAAAATGAAGGAAATTACCCAGAAATTTACTGGGATTTCTCGATTAGCAGCAACTTTTGATGGAAACTTAATTTACCAGTGCAATTTTTCCACATGTCACCTGGAAATTTTTGTGGTTTTTTCCCCTCTTGAGAAGTGACCTTTCCTTTGCTGTCATCTTAGCAGTCATATTCACTGTAAGGTGACCTCTGTTGGTAGTTGTTTTCTATTTTAAATGATAAACTTGATCTGGGGAAATCCCAAAAATACTATCTGGAAGTCTGTTTTACTGTTGTATGAATATGTACAGCAAATATGAGCCAGTATAAACAAGTGGAAAAGGCTGGTATGATCAGAAATACAAGAGCTATAATATATTGATACAGAGATTTGTTTTGTAATGTAAAGTGATCAAATTGAAAGTAATTATAATCTAAAATAATGTTATTTTTTTAATTGTTTAAGCTGTTTCGATGTGTGCCAATTGTATATCATATATGATACTCATATAGAAATGTTGAAATAATTAGCTTGCAATGTTAAATTGCAATTATATAGCAATTAGCTGCTAAATATAATGTTTGCCAAATTGACTAAAATAAGGCACAAAGATCCAGTGGTGCATTGAGTGAGTGCCTGAGCACTGCCTCCCCCTCCCCCCCCCCCCTCCCCGTCCCCTTCCTTAATAAAAGTCAAGAACAAACATCAAGACTAACCATTTGCAACGTTGTGGATTCAAAATAAAATTTAAAAAACGTTAAAGAGGCACTAAACCGAAAAGTGAGGGTATATTTTTAGGGGTCCCTATCAAATCAAATGCTTATCTGGCACGCAAGGTATAATCATTTTCTGGTTAATATGAATATTCAAGTGATCTTTGCCCTCACATCTTCTGTGGGCTATAGAGGCATCAAGTTTATTGCTCTGTTGTAGATAATATTATATCTGTGAAATTCACAAAAACGAGTGCCGTTACTTTTCGATGTAGTGCCCCTTTAAGGCATTTAGCAGCTGATCCCAATTTTTTAAACAAACTTGTAATATGCAATATGGTTGTGAACTCAGATATGCCACATTTACAAATCCGAATCTAGGAAGGACCCCCTTGGTGTTTCCAGCTATGTTCATATTCAAACAGTACATACAATTGTGACCTTTCAACTTAAATGCGCAATTCATCTTTGTGACCAATCACTGTTAAGCTGACCAATCACTGTTCTCCAAGCTGAGAGTTCCTGATCGTGGCTCTCGACTCCGAAAGACAGTGAGCGCCCTCCAGCCAGTGACTACTTTTCCCAAATGTTTGGTAGGGGAGAAGGTGTGATGCAGAAGACAAACCTCTGATGTCAGCGTATCGTTCTGCATATCTGTGGAAAAATGGCCGTTGAACTCGAACCTGGGACCTCCAGCATCTCAAGTCGTATGTTCAGCCAACTGAGCCACCTGGCTAAGACTCAACAAAATTTCTTCGAAGAATTCTGACAAACATTTTAAAAAACAAAGCATTTCACATAAGAAAATACCAAAGTCAGACATCACAAATAAGCACAATTTGAATATTGATGCCTGAAAGTGCAAAAGATTGTAATAATAGTCAACTGATTTGGACAAACTTGTTTGCCTCTTTCATGGATTTGAAAAGATTCTATGTAAATTTTGCTCAAGCTACCCCCACATGATCCTAGATTGTGAAGTATTTCAATTATTTGTAGCCCTAAAAATTTAACCCATATTCAAGTCATTAAGGTCTACCAGGCCGATGCTTATCCCTGGTTTCCTTGGCGTACGCGGATGAGAGCACATTACTTCCCCTGGATAGGACACCAGTCCATCGCAGCTTAACTCTCCAGTAGTGCTGGTACTCATTTACAGCTGACTGAAGCAAGTTGAATAAAGTATCTTACTCAAGGACACAATGCAGTGCATGAGACGGGATCCGAACCCGGTACCTTTCGCATACTGCACAGGTTTGTCATGCTAATTGGGCATTTATGTGGCTGCCCTTTGCTAATGGAAGTGTCGGTTACCATAGTAAGCAATATTGTACAGAAAAGTAAGATATTTGATAATCTCCTCTCATCAATAAGGATACTGTAATCAGGCGTGTTAGTAGATCATTTTGACTGGGAGGTGTAAAATATCAGATTTACCGATGGCCTAAAATTTGCATCCCATTTGAAAAAAAACTGCCTCCCTGAAAAAAGTTAATACTGAAAATCGGTATTTTTACCAACTTGATACCAGATTTAACGACTTATCTCAAATTTTACCAATGAGTCTCAAAAATTTAGGGGTATAACCCCCTCCCCATCTAGTAATTATGCCCCTGACTCTAAGATAAGTTGTCAAACTATCTTATATGAAACCATCTTATATGAAAGAGGACCAATAAACGGATGATTGTTTTTATGAAAGTATTCAGTTATTTTCAGGATTGTAATTCGTGCGCGGGGGAAGGGGGGGGGGGGGTTGCTTGCCCCTCTACTTTCCATCAGAATTGAAAAAAAATACATAAGGTTGTGACAAACACTGTCTCCCTACTTCCTTATTTTTGCAGAAATAATTGAAATCGGACTAGAAGTCACATCACAGTCAAATTTCACAGTCTCAAATTTGTGTGTTGCTCATATTCGATAGGTACCGAGTTCAATTCCCATCGTGAGCACTGCATTGTGTCCTTCAGCAAGACACTTTACTTGCTTCAGTCCACTCAGCTGCAGTGGCGTAGCCAGGATTTTCACATTGAGGGGGTGCCGGAGAATTAAATTGAACCGACAAGATATTTAGTGATGTAGTTGAGGTGACACCCAGGTGGGCGTGGGGTCCAGGGGCCTGCTTAAGGGTTCCCGGTAGGGGTCTAGGTGGCAAAGCTGCTGGAAGCTCTCGCAAAATTGACATTTCAGGGGCAAAAATGTATGTCATAATGCATAGTAAGAAGATGTATTATACAAGTAAAATTTCATTCGAAAGAGAGCTATAAATACACCATATACAAAACACAAAATAAGAGCGCTTTACTTGTTGGCGTGGGGTCCAGGGGCCCGCTTAAGAGCCCTTGGTGGGTCCAGGGGCGAAGCTCTCGCAAAATAGACATT
>JAIGNY010000993.1:1212500-1240000 GCA_020152595.1 Chiridota heheva
AATACCGTAAATTCCACTCACTTACAGATCCTACGTATTACATAGAAGTTCTAACATACATTTAGTATTTATTTTACACAATTAAAGCATGTGATTTACCAGGGGCCCGACACCGAGGGCCGTGGTGGGAGGCGTCATGGCACACAATAATTTTCTAAGCAGTAATTTGTAAAAGTAGGCCTTTTACCTATTCCCCTGTAAGCTAAGCTATTGCCAACATTGGTCCTGGCTCCCTAATCTCAAACCCATAGGCTGGATTTCCCTACCGAAAGTGGTGGGAGAAGTCACTGAAGCGGGTGAGAGGTGGTCACAAAATCACGCTAAGATACAAAACATTACCATAAAAAAGTATACGTTTGGAAAAACGTGAGGGTGGGGCAAGTGCCACCTTGCTCCCCCAAAACCCGCACCTATGCTCAAACCATATGATAGGAACCAGGGGACACGGCGTGGCCCCCACTTTTTCGAAAACTGCTAAAAGTGGCTCTTTTTTAATATGAAAAATGACCCTCAATTACTGTCAAAAAAGTGCACTCACTTGATTTTCTACCCTTGCCCCGAGTTCCTTCCGACACCCCTGGATGTCTTCAGTAGAGTTATCATGTAATTAATTTAATATATTTATAAATTCTAACCTTCAAAAAGGTCATCTTGTTTGGTAGAAATGTTCGCCTCCCGCTTTGTGATAGAGAGTCCAACCCCTGGCATTTTGTCAGCCATCAAGGATGAGTCCAATGCTAACTTCAAAAACAGCTCAAACGGACCTTGAATTCGCCATTGGTTTTGAAACTAAAATAAAAGTTGTTATCACATCACTGACCATCAAATTTGGCAATGAGCGGTGATTATCTGTTATGTGTGTGAAGGTAAACTAACCTGCTGTTTGCTGCTTTATTTGGATATAAATCAATTTATTTGTTTGGGGTAGCACAAAAGTAATTCAGTCGACGGTTTATTTATTTCCATTGATTTTTCGACACATGCACTTTAGGGGGTGAAGAGTAACATTGAAAAATGAAATTATGTTTATTTCAATCGGATGTAAATGAAGGTCAAGTTTTAACGATGGCAGTCAATTTATGAAATAGGTTAAAAACACCAACTCGGTGAAAAAGCCCTCTAGTTGTGTATTCAAAGATGATTTGAAATGATCGGTGACAGTGGCGGATCTAGATGGGGTTCTAGGTTTTGAACCCCCTCCCCCTCCCCCCCATTAAAACAAGTTTACTACAAAAATAACCAGAAGCCCCTCCTTGTGTTTTTCTTATAGATCCCCCCTGCGAGTGGTAGATCTAGAGGGGGTCTGAGAGTTGACACACCCCACAACTCCAAAAATTTTCCAATATTTTCATTACTCTAACAATAAACAGAAGCCCCTCCTTGTGATTTTCTATATTCGCCCAGGGGTGATATATAGAGACAATATTACTAGATTATTTTGACAGATACATGTTGCATGTGCAGCTCGTCATAGGGGCAAGTGGGTCCATTTGCTAATCATCGTTTTATGTCTTAAAATATGTACATTTTGCAGGGGTCTATGGACAGTGGGTTTTACCTCCCTTGGACAGGAGAATAGCATCCTGTGTAGAACGTTCTTCAAAAGCCATCTATCTTCATTCAAATGTGGCGGCGCACATTTTAATCCAAAGTGAGTACTGATCGGCCTATCACTATAAATACACATTAGGACCTACGCCATTATATTTCGACCATTCAGAACACACAATTTGAAATTTATTTACCTCCATGTTAGAGACAACTAAAGATAACTAACATTTAAGTTATATTTATATTAATATAAATTTAGTGCCCTCCAAAGTCGTCCCTACCCTCACCCCACAATTTTTTTGAAATCTTCCTATTATTCCCCTCTGGTATGGAGAGAATATATATTTCTTGTGCATGTTCTTGCTCCCCCTCCCCTTTTCCCTTCCCCGCTCTGATTTTGTTCTTCTTTTGTTTTAAAGGCAGAATATGCCCATTATATAAAACCTGATTTCAGAATAAGTGGTCACCCACTCTTTAGCAAATGTTCATCCCCGGAATTATTTAAAGACTTAAGCGATAGATTCAGCAGTCTTACAATGAAGTCGTTGGTGACATTGATTTAGAATTATGAAAAAATATTAGTGACATTGAAGCAGACGTAAAGGAAGTTTCAAGGTAAATCGAAGAGCTGCGCTGTTTACCATTTAGATTTCAATCATGGCGGCATACACATCGAGGTAAAATAGATAGATGTCTCCTTATATGCCCATGGTCCTTTGTGGCATATCAACAAGGTCAAGCAGTCATATTAAACATATGTCAGAGGTCCTGTGCTGCTTTACAACAACTTTCTTTTCTATATCATATCATATTAACAGTGCCACCCAGGAAAGGAGGAGAGTTACTCCGGAGACCAGGGCCCAAGGGTCTTCAAATGTACCTGAATATATTTTGACTGTTTGAGGTACCACAAAAGTGAAAAAAACTTGTAGTAGCTCAACATATATTTTGGGGGTGGGTATATGTATTTTTTTGTGAGTGGTTTGTTAATTTGAGTAGGCGAGGATTCTTAGGAATACACATCAGTGCCGTCGGAATCGGGGAAGGGGGCTGGTAGGACTTCGGCCCACCCAATTTTCAGACCTGTAATGAAAATTGATGCGGTGTTTACGCTTCTCGTCATTCGAAAATTAATCAAACTGCTCCCCGGCCTGGTGTCCCACCATACTGCACAACTGCACGCGTAAATTACTAAGGACTTCAGACCGGGAGTTAACGGGGCTCAGTGAATTCACTGAGCCCAGTCCTCTTTATTGTAACATGCGTAGCGTGATCAGCCATGTTTTCCAGTTAAATCGTGATTTTTGTTTTTTGTTTTTGCGAAACGTATATTCGCAGAAACGTTTTGTACGTTGCGCTATCCATGGATGGCATCGCTGTTCAAAATGCTGTTTCACTGTGGGTGCAAGGAAATTTTGGCGCTCTCACCTCCATCCCACCCCACCCCACTTCCTTCCACCCCACCCCCCTCCCTCCTTTCAAAAAAAATGTTCGTCATAATAGTAAAACGTTGAGCACATAGATCTAAATGGTATTCACCATTTAGACTGTTGACAAGTAAATTCATCAATTGATTAGTTGACGGTATAGTAAATTCATGATTTTTTCTATATAGGCAGCCGTTGTAGGGGCCGATTCCCGGGAAGCCTTGTGTTTCTCGTCATTTTGGTACAACAGAAATTTTCTTAAGTTAAAATCGTGTCAAAAATTCCAGGACTAAAGCCATGTCTCGTCATTTTAGTAGCAGGAAATTGTGTTAAATGTCAGTGTTGAGTCGAATCTAGGGCTGTAGGGGCGAAGCCCCGAAAGCCAATCGTTTCACATAAATTTTACTGCAGAAATTCCTGATAAGTGCGCCCAACTGCATGGGGCGACGCCCCAGGAACTTAACTTTTTTTTTTTTTTTTTTTTTTTTGGGAGTGTTAGAGCCTCAGTTTCTCATATTTTGATAACAGAAAATTGCCAAAACTCAGTGTGAAATTCACTGCGAAGCATGTATTTAGTGATTTTGGTAGCAAAATAATTGCTTATCTTTGTTTCAAATCTAGGGGTAAAGCCCTGATAGTGACCCAGGGGCCAAGCCCCAGGAAGCCTTACGTTTCTCGTGATTGTGAAAGCAGAAAAGTGCATTAAAATGTGTCAAATGTAGGGGTGAAGCCCCCGGAAAGCAGGAGCAGGAGAGTGCTTAATATTGTGGCAAATCTAGAATCGGTAGGCGAGCCTAATTAATTGCAGAAGCGAAGCCCAGGTATTAACTAAGCGGTTTTTTTTTTTTTTGTCGTTTTTTTGCGGCACCAGGATTTTGGTCATGGGGGACAAGAGAGGGGCAATGTTGTCTAATGGGTGCAAACCTCCTAAAAATGTCGTAACCCCCTTCCCCCCTTCCGCCAAAAAAACTTTCTCAACTTTGAACTAAACAGCTTCAATTTGGGCCCAAAAGTTTTCAATCTAAAAAAAAATTGAACCTTGAACCAAAATCTACAACATAGGGCCAAGATACTTCAGATACGGAGGTAAAAGTCTGAATATTATCAGGGCCATGCCCCACCACCCGGTCCCCGTCCCTTTCCACTCCCCATCCCCTCCCTCCCTCCCCTCTCCTTCCCTCCCTCCAAATCCACATCCCATCTCTTCCACCCCTTCCCCTCCCTTCCTCCAGAGAATTCTTGTTGAATTTTTGGGAAAATTTCTTGAATTTTTGGGAATTCTCTTGAATTTCTAGAAGTTCAATTTTCGGGGAATCTCCTTGATTTTTCAAGAATTTTCCTTCAAGTTGAATTTTCAGGAAATTTTCTTCATTACCGGGAAATTTTCTAAATTTTCCGCGAAAATTCTTCACTATTCAGGAAATTTTCTTTATTCTCGTGAAATCTTCAATTCTGCGGGAAATTGTTTTTAATTTCCAAGAAATTAATTTAATTTCCGGGAAATCACTTCTGTCAAAACTGGTTTTGGCGTGATTTTAGTATCAAACAAACAAACAAACAATATCTCATCCCCATGATGAGATGATTATTTGGGCCCATGGCCCCCCGGTGTCGTAGCCCTGGAATTAATACTCGATATACTCACATTGGTGGCGATTTCATGACTTACGGCGCATTAAGCGCACCATGAATAGGGGCTCAATTTCGTTTGCAGGGAGCAAATGAAAATTTCCCGGATAATGTGTGCCGCCTTGGCGTCACTGCGCATATATAGTGCGTCTATCAGCGTGGGGTCCACCCAAGGGCCTGCTTAGGGGCCCAGAAGGACGAAACCCCGGAGGCTATGAAGATTCCTTGTTTTTTTATGTCCCAAAATGGCTTAAAATTGCGAGAATTTGCAAAAAGGCAGTTTCGGTTTTTGTTTTTGTGCTCAATATATTTTAATTTTCTCTTCCCTAAAATCATATTCTTATTGTTTTTATTTTAACCTATAAAATTACCATAGCGCGACATCACGGAATATATTCGGTAAAAAAATAATATAATAATGTAATAATATATGAGCTGTAAATACAAATATATATCCCTTAAACAAATAATATGTTCCTCGAATAAAATATATGTCCCTTAATTAAAAACTATGTGTTTCTTATTGTAAACATATTTTCCAAAATAAATATACATGTTGCTCCAAATATATATATATGTATATATATATATATATATATATATATATATATATATATATATATATATATATATATATATATATATATATATATATATATATATATATATATATATATATATATATATATATATATATATATATATATATATATATATATATATATATATATATATATACACATATATATATATATATATATATATATATATATATATATATATATATATATATATAATATATATATAATATATTTTATTTTATTTATATATAATATATTTTGTTTAAGGGATATATATATTTGTATTTACAGCTCATATATATATATATATATATATATATATATATATATATATATATATATATATATATATATATATATATATAGGCCTATGTTAAAATATCTATGTCTCCTTATTGTAAATTTCTCTAATAGATATACATACATATATACATATATATATATATATATATATATATATATATATATATATATATATAATATATATCCAGGGACCTGCTATTTAGAACGATATCTCACAAAAATACCAATACTTATATTCTTTTCAGAAAACAACTGTGTAAAGTCCTTGTTGTGTGTAAAGTCCTTGGTCCAGATTCTAGGAGAAAGTGTAAAGACCCCCTAGTATTAAAAGAAATCTAAACTCCTCCTTTTCCATTTCCATTTTTCACTTTATTTTCGATAACAATCGATTAAAAGAGTCAAGTAATATTGATAGTTGTATCGCCTCTACCAAAATACGAGATTCAAACCAGATCGGGCAATTATTAAGGAACACCAAATCGGGCAAAAATAAATCGCATTTCATAAACATAAAAAGCTCAACCCTGAATGAGTCACTCGCAGATTGCGTCACACTTTTTCACAAATTTCACAGCGATTTTTTTTATTTTTAATCTACCGCATTCTTCACATATTTTCTTCCCTGAAGTGACGAAATACTGGTTAAAGGCCATCTGTCATGATTAAATTGTGGTGGCATACATATTATTCCTAACTGATACTAATTGGCCTATCAACGTAAATAAACATTGTACCATTGTATTTCGACCAATCAAGACAAACGAATTTAAATCTATTTACCCACGTTAGAAACGATAAATGACCTTTAACCTAAGTTTTAGTTTATAAGTTTTTTTTTAAAGTTTTTAATCTCGGAATTTACTTACTCTTTGAATTTTGAAAATAGCAAGACTGTGCAGTTTTCAAGTTATGAGTAATCAAATTATTATTATTATTATTATTTTATTTTTTTAAATTGGAGAAAAAAAATGTGCTGTATGAACAGGAAACATCGGAAAATGTTTTTTTAAATTTATTTATTTCCCATTTATTTCAGACCTTGAAATTGCTCAAAATGCCATCTCCAGCTTGAGTTCGGTAGGGGTAAAGATTAAATCCTTATTATAATTACTTCCCTTTGGCAGAGGGTTAAAAACCAATGTATTAACATAAGAATACAGAGACTATATGTCCCGTTTATTAATCATTTTTTTTGTGCATATTTGCAAAAAAAAATCAAAAAGCTGAAAAATGGCCGATTTTTAACCTATTTTGATGCAATGTTTTGCTTTCTTCATATTTTTTACATGTTTTAAGACAAATTGATATAAAGCAAAAATTTCCGAAAATTCCAGAAAATTGGAAATTCCCCGATTAGCAGCAAATTGAACTTTAGCTGTCTAGTAAAAACTTACTTTAGGGCAATTTGGCATTTAAGCGGGGGGCTCTCCCCACCCTTAGGCCCTGGAGGCAGTGCGAACGATGCGATGGTAAAAAGCCCGATGCAATTGAGCGTAGTCTGTAGGGCGGCGCAGATATATTCATGTGGTTTGTTTTTACCTGATTGAACAGTTGACTTTATAATTCAGAAAATTTTCTCTGGCTGTCTGGTCCGCCGACGGTGAAAACATAGAAGCGTGTCTGGCCGAGTATTTCTCAGTAAGCAAAATAAAAAACGGAAGAAAAACAAGGCCAAATTCCGATCACTAATTAATCAATGAGAATCTGTCTAGACTTATTTTAAAAAATATACTTATGTAAGCTGAAAAAAATCCGAAAAAGCAAACAACAGAACTTAAATGTCCGGCCGGACAGAATTTCCAGGGACATAATCGCTACAGCGGAGGTAGGATTTTGATGAGGCGGGGAAAGAGAGGGCAGCTTTGTCTCATGGAGGAAGGCCTATAGATTAGACAAAATAAGGAGTCCGTAAAACAAATCTCGTGAGGGTCCCCTTGCGCCCCCCCCTTCCTTCCGTAGCCACTGGTCACACATAGTTTTAGGTTGGGGTGGGACAACTATTTGGACGGAATGGAGGCAAATTATATTTAAATGCAGATACTTATAGGGAGATAATTTGGGCGTAATTCATTGGTACGTTCATTGGTACGTTCCACATTACACTACAACACTATACTTAGCAAGTATGAAGTCAAGTAGTGTTTCAAAGGGGCGCCGATTGATCAAAGGGGCACCGATTGATCAAAGGGGAGCCGATTGGGGAAAATTTATGTCTTGATCAATAACTGCTCTCTAGAAATAAATTTGTTATTTTCTTATTAATATGATTTAACAATATTCAGTAATATTCCATGTTTATAGTCCAAAAGCGCATGAATCTTCCACAGAAAAGACACATTTTTCGGGAACTTGTTTCCGTCGCCGCTGAAGCACACCATGGATATTCGGGCTCCTTGATTTTGCGCTCGGGCATTCGGGCAGTCAACAGTAGTCGATGCATGGCGATAGCTCGTCGGCAATATTTCATATCTGCCCTTGCTATGAAGGGTAAGCAATTTGATTAGATATCGCTGGCAGTGGCATGAACTCATTGAAAAACTGAGGAGAAAGGAACTTTTCCGGGACTGTATATTGGCCTACTCTATCATTGTATGCGCTGAAAAAGCACATAGCCTATGTGCAGAGACAGCCAGAAATTTGAAAGAGGTCAATTTTCTTCTTATAAATATTACTTTTGTTCCTGTCAATTAATAGTTGATTTATTTTTGTAGCTGTCCGACCTCTGTGCAATTTTTTTTTTTTTTTGCACCGGACCCGACCTGATGAGATTATCAAATAATTTCTCTAAACTGATTTTAGTGTGTATTTGACATAATCTTAAGCGATTTTCTGCAACCAAAATTAGAGAAAGGCACGGCTTTACCCCTGCACCTACCCGTAGCTTCGACCCTGAAAGTCGTGCAGGTATTCACGACGTAAAACGCATACAGGCATAGCGTACTCTGTAAATGATACGGTAAATTAGTTATATCCATAAACATATGCCCATATATGTATTCTGTCGGCTTCGTCAAGTAAGTTAACTCGAAAAATACATTCGCCATCAAACGATGCACGGCATGGGCCTACTAGGAATTACCACCTTTAGGAGGAAGGGGGTGGGGGAGGGGGGACCTAAAACAATTCCCGGTGGAAAGGGGACAAATTGCACTGGATATGATTCCATCAAAAGGTCCTTCAATTTGAGGAAAATGTCCTTCATTTTTGGGAAGAATATTTGATATTCAGGAAATTTTCTTCAGTTTGGAGAAATTTCTTTCCCTTTCGGGAAATGCCGACAAACATTTATCAGCATTACCAGTAACTTTCCAAACTTTTTCTTCAATTTGACAAAAAAAATAATCTTTTTTTGGTAATAATTCCCCAATTTAATTTCCTATTTGGGGAGAGGGCAGTTCCCCCTACTCCGCGTCCTAAGTAGACCTATAGGCCTATGTCCAACGTTTTACTCTTATGACCAAGCATGGATAGGGGACCAAAATGCCCCTGCCTCCAGTAAAGTAGACCCGCACAACGCCACTGCCCCCAACCAAAAACATGTGGAAAAGGTAAAGGGGTTTCAGAATGTATGCTGTGCTAAAATGCGAGCAATGAACCCTGCTGGCGGCCGGAAATGAGAGAATATGTTTTCCCAATAGTATATTCGAACACATTTTTCGCACACATGATGGTACTGAAATAAATACTTGGATATGTTCAAATTAATCACAGTTATTTCTAATGAGTCAGTCATTTTTCAACGCCGGACACGAGAATCAAAATTTACACTTGAGTTATTTTCTAAATTATCATGACTTAACAAAAAGACGCCCTTCCTGTTGACGCCCTTCCTGTTGACGCCCTTACTGTTGACGCCCTCGCTGTTGACGCTCTCACTTTTGATGTCCCCACTCTTGACGCGCTCACTGTTGACGCCCTTATTTTGACGCCCCACTCTTAGCACCCTCATTTCACGCCCTCGTTATTGACGCCCCATTGTTAGCGCCCTCATTTTCGACGCCCTCACTGTTGACGCCCTCACCTTTCGACCGAGCGCTCCTCAATTTAAACTTCCTTTCCGAACAGTCAGATATTTTATTTGACAGCATTTTCGATCGTTTATCACCAATGCACTATAAGCCTATGTTACCTTTGTAAATAGGCATGTAAACAAACTTGAAACCTTATATTTCATTTACAAAACATCCAGGCTGTCTGTAACCTCAGGCGTAAATACATTGGGCACTTAATTGTAATTAGCACATGAGCAGTAAGTCACGTAGGATGCAAGGTTACTAAAGAGAGGAGCGTTAGTCCTTGGTTCAGGCCACCTCCCAAGCAGACCATATTGTTTACATACATATCGGTTAAAGGATGCATTGCTATAAATAGCTGGTCTTTTATAGCTGGTCTTTGAAAGGTCTTTTGAACTAAACACCTTAGTGTGTGCGGCCGTTTGGGCAAAAAAAAAAAAAAAAAAAAAGTAAGAAACATAAATAGAAGAATGAAATAAACAAAAAAGAAACCAATAGAAAGAAAGTATGTTATAAGAAAAATTTAAATTGAAAAAAAAAAGGATGTTATACAAAAATATAAATTGAATGGGCAATAAATAAAAATAAGTAAATACAAAAGATAATAAGAAAAATATAAACTAAAAATGAAACAAATAGAAAGAAACAAATGAAAAATTTAAGTATATAGTAACAAGAAAAGGACAAATTAGATATGAGATTAATGAAAATAAAACAAAATCCAAGTAATATACAAACAGAAAATCTATCTCCAAATAACGACTTATATATAACCTAAACATTAATATATCTAATAAAAATGCTTCTGTAAGCAGTTTATCTATAAATTTGTCTTTAAATCTTTATCTTTAAATCAATATATCTTTAAATCAATGTATCTTTAAATCAGTTTATCTTTAAACAGAAATGTAAGTATAGTCTCAGCCTTTTATATATACAAACAGAATAATAAGTACAAAAAAAATATATACGTACAAAAAAACAAAAATGTAAAAAAGGATCTTTATGCGCAGCACTTTGCGCACCACAATGCAATGTAACATGTGTTGCGTACACTTGCAATCTGTTACTGATTATACTTGGCAGCAGTTTCACTGCGCACCACAAATATTATATATGCATATCGGTTTCGTTAACGTGACACTTACATAATTCCGCGTCAGGCAGTAGGTGCGGTAGGTACAGCTGTCTGAGCCACGGTATCGAAGGGTACTGGTACTGTTAGCCGGGGCACTCCGTTCTATTGCTTTTGACAAAAGTTATGTTGCCCTTCTAATTAGGCCTACAGCCTCTGCAAATATCGGGTTGGAATTTGTTTCCGTATCCTTTTTTCCTCCACATAAGGTTCTTAAATACCCAGACCAAGCGTGTCACGCTCAATTAGGACATACCTTTTTTTGTCAAATCGGCCCACAGCAGTGATCTTCGTGCCATTTAAAAGAGCTTCAATGAAAAAGAGAGAATTTAGAAAATGCACAAAATTTAAGGAAAACACTTTTTTTCTTCAAAAGCTTTCTGGTCATACTTCTAGACCTAGCTTTTGCTTGAAAAGCCGTGAACAACTGTCAAAGACATCAAAATATCCAATTCCGGTCAAATATTGACTGCCCCTACCATCAATATCTTTTTGGGCAAAATTTGTGCCAAATTTGATGATTTTAGCCTTTTTGAGACCAAAATTTTGAAAAAACCGTAAGTTCTGATCGTAATACATCAACCGTACGCGAAATGTATCGTAAGCTAGGCCAAGCCATATACTTTCAATCGATATCAGAAAAAGCAGGCACTCACTCTTTAATCAAATCTAATTTAGGTTATTATGAGGAATTTTTATTTTTAGTTAGATACTTTGGTCTAGTGGCAATTCTCAGCGCACAGCGCGCGATGGCCCTAGTTCGATCTCGCGCTGAACAAAGTGGCTTTTCCTTTTTCCGCTAGTAATTACAGCGGGGATTATTTTTATTATTTCATTGTTTTTGCATGTTTTGCTTTGAGAAAAGAATTAGACTGTTATCAATGGAATGTAAATCTCACAAGCAATCTAAATATGTAAAAAAATCCTCATTTTTCATTATTCACAAGAAAAATACAAGCTCAAAATAACTGGCCTAATTTGGCCTAAAATGTGCAAATTTGCATATTTTTGTCGATAATTTCTTTACTTTGACTTTTTCATTGAAATGTTCATTGTCCTAACATTCCTAGAAACTAAATTTGTAGTGGTAGAAAACGAAAGATAAGTTGTGAAAATTAATTTTGAAAACAAAATTCCGATTTTTTTTGTTCTATACCTTTTGAACCCCTGGGTCTTTTAAGGGTTTAAGTTGGCTTCACGCTGAGCATAGCATTACATTGCACAAACATGACGCATTCGAGCGCTAGTGTCATACTCTCCAGGATTTGCGCCTGGGCGCAAATCCTGAAGAAGTGCATTGTGGTGCGCAAAGTGCTGCGCATATTTCTCTTTTTACATATTCGGGTTTTTTTCTCCTGATAATTTGTTTTTTATTCATATATATATTTTTTGTACTTATGCATTTATGTTTCTATGATAAACAGATAAAAGGCTGTCTGCACTTATATTTCTGTTTAAAGATATATCACTGTTTTATAGATATAGTAATGTTTATATATTTAGAGGAAAAAAATGTATTTGGAGATAAATTATCTGTTTGTATTGTATTTTTATAATCTTTGTTATTGTAGTGGAACATTGTGTGTTATAAGATCTTATCGATTTTTAATTGTAGTTGTGTTTCTTTTCTATTTATTATTTTTGTTACTTTCTTTTCAATGTTCTCAAAAATTTCATTTGATATATTTCGTATTATTTATTTTCTATTGTATCTTTTTCTTTTTATTTATTTCATATTCAATTTATATTTTCCTTAATTAGATAATTTTCTTTTTGTATTGCTTTCTTTTTATTTATTTCATTTTAGATTTATATGTTTCTGCTTATTTCTTTTTCTTTTTAATTTACTTTGTATTGAATTCTTTTTATTTATTTTCTATTCAAAGTTTTTTTTTTTTTTTATTAATTATTATTCTTTTTTATTTGTTTATTTTTTCTTTAATTCATGTTTCTTAGTATTTTTCTATCTTTTTAATTTTTGCCCAAACGGCCGCCCATACCTTAAACCATTGACATCGTACAGTCGTTTTATTAATGTTACACTAGAGTTCCTCGGCGTGGGTGCAACGACATCCATTGTATAAAAACAAAATAGTATTTGTACATACATTTAAATTTTCAAAATAAATTCTTTTGTGCCGACGAAAGAATATATATACTTTTTCCAGATCTTCCTTAGAGTTTAAAACAGGGGGTTGCAAAAATTAATCTGCAAAGGATGGCACTGCAATGACATTTAAAGGATATGGTCAGGGGTCAAGCAAGTTCATCTCATATGAGAAAGAACTTCAAAAGAAACAAATTGGTGAAGAAAACTTTCCAACATCTTATTCCGTTAAGGAAATATTTAAAGTTCTGCATCATTTGTGTAGGACCGAAATCAATATTTGTGACGTCACAACCCAGATTCCTCAAATCTGTAAGTATTCTTTCATATTTTTTCCCTGCGATTTGGGGTTTTAAAAAGCATTGGGTATTTCAGGGAAGTAGTGAAACATAATCTAGTACGGGTAATGAAAGTTCACCACCTGAAGAAAGTTTGAGGGAAAATAATTCAAATATTTAAAAAAAAGTTAAATCCAATTGTTAAGAATGTGAGGATGAAAGCGCCAACCTTGCGTACAGCCATAGTAGACTTACTACACCAGTCATTTCTACACAGATAAGATACAACTTTAAACTTTTTTTTAAAGAATCTTTCAAACTAAAGGATCAGTTCAGGGGTCAAGCATGTTCATCTTATATGAAAGAACACTTAAAAAAAAAATAGTGAAGAAAGCTTCCATAAATTTTATTCCGTTAAGGAGATATTCAACTTGCTCTGTGTAGAAATGACTGGTGCTGTAGTAAGTCTACTATGGAAAGTTGGTGTCTTCATCCTCACACTCTTAACAATTGTTAATGTATCTTAAAGAAATTTTATAAAATTATTTCACTATTTAAATGATTTTTCCTCAAACTTTTTTTTCAGGCGTATATTATAAATAGGCCTAAGCCCTTCGTAGATTCATTTTTACTACTTTTTTTTTGACATCCCGTGTTTTTTAAGCCACAAAATCGCAGGACAAAATATGATAAAATGCATAAAGAATCTGAGGATATGACATCACAACTAGCATGACTAGTCTGATTTCAGCTGTTCAATCTTTCAGTCGTTTTTACACAATTGATACCAACCTTTAAACTTAAATATCCCCTTAATCTAATAAGATATTTAAACGACTTCTTCACTATTTTGTTTCTTTTGAAGTCATTGTTCATATAAAATAGACTCGTTTAAGCCTTGAACTAATCCTTGAAGGATTCTTACGGACTGATTATGTCAAAAACATCTGTACTTTAAAAGTTTTAAGTAATCATTTAACTGTTCAAGCTGGAAGAATTTTTAACTGTTTTTTAAAAGCTGTCACAAAGAGAAGACAGTAAAACAGAATTAGTAACGGTAGCAATTTACGTTAACTAAGTTTAGAAAATATGATTCAAATTTACTAAAAAAGTTAAATACATTTTCTTTCAAATATATTGACAATTGTTAAGAATGTGAGATGGGGGCGTCAACCTTCCATAGTAGACTTACAACACCAGTCATTTCTACACAAATGTTGAAAGAACATTAGACTTGATTAGATTTTTAAATGCTTTCTTCACCATTTTGTTTCTTTTTAAGTCCTCTTTCATAGGAGATGAACTTGCTTGACCCCTGAACTCATGCTTTACCGATCTGGACAGGCATATACACATAGCAAAACATTGAGCTTAACTGGAGGAAATTTGCTCAAACCCATTAAACTGGCAAAACCCATTAAACTGGCAAAACCATTAAACCGGCAAACCCCATTAAAGTGGTAAAACCTATTAAACTGGCAAAAAACATTAAACTGGCCAAAAACATTAAACTGGCAAAAAACATTAAACTGGCAAAAAACATTAAACTGGCAAAAAACATCAAAATTGGTTAAAAATTGAGCATTTTACAGCTACTTTATTTTTAGGCCGCTAAATAAATTATACAAATTGATCAAATCTAGTAACACCATCAAAAAAAGCCCTATAAATTTTATGAAAATAATTACTGTTTTCCAATCCTCCACCATATGTATATACGGTGGGTCATTTGACCCACAAGTCACTTCATTTGGTCCACCACCTTTTTTTTTTCTCTCTCTCTCTCTCTCTTTTTTTAATTGTAGTATTGGCAGACCGGCTGACTGGTGGGTCAACCAGTATATTTTACAAAAGGGCCTGACGACCAAAATACAAAGTAAGACTTATTAGTAATTTTCATATGAATTGGAGGAAATTTTTTCTTACAAGGTGTTTTTTTATTTCAGTTTACCACGTATAGTAAAGAAAATCCCTCAAGAAAACTTTATATGTTTTTAAAGGAGTAGTGGTAAAGCTAGTTTATCTTGGTGAAAGCATTTTGAAATCTTATTCCGTTGAGGAGATATTTCATTAGTTCTGTACCATTTGTGTAGAAACGTCTCACTCTCAGACTAGTTGTGACGTCACATCCTCATATTCCTTAAAGTCTTTATCTATTCCATTGTTTTTTTCTGCGACTTTGTGGCCCTAAAATCATTGGAATTAGGAAAGTGTAGAGTAACACATTATACAGACTAGTAAGGTTACCGTAATTATAATGTACTAAGTGAAGAAAGCTAGTTAGAGGAAATATCGATTTCCTTTAAGATGCAATTGTTAAGAATGGGGCGCCAACGTTCCAGACTTACTACACCATTCATTTCTACATAAATAAGACAGAGCTTTAAACTTGAAATATCTAATAACGGAATCAGATATTAAAGTTGCTTCATGTCAAATTTGTTTCTATCAGGGTGTTAATCAAATAAGATAAACTTGCTTGAACATTGAACCAATTCTTTAAAAAATCTACATCACATTGCACTAAAAGTGGTATAGGGGTGTCCAAAAACATACCCGCAGATTTTTTGGTAACTGCAATATGAAAATATACAATTTTTGATACCCGCAGTATGAAAGAAGTCAATTTTAATACCTGAATATGAGTATTCAACGAAAGTATTGTAAAAGTGGACCAGTTAAGTACAAAATTAACAAATTAAAATTGCTCTACGAAAATGATGAAAAAAAGACACTTTTTTACTAAAAAAAGACAATATTTTGATTTACCCTCGCACGAGTTTGAAACAATAGATTCTGTAAAATATTCATAAGACTTTCGAGAAAGATAAAACGAACAACAACAGCATTATTAGTAAATCAATTTTTTTTTTTTTTTTTTTTTTTGGGGTTGTATTTCTTATCAGGGAGATATATGATATTTCCTTGCTTTTACATAGCGACGTTATTCTAAAAACTGTTGAAAATAATTACCTTTATGTTTTAAAATTCATCAATGCACGATTTCATCCAGATTTCAGGGAGACATTATGCACGTACATTACGCAATATTTGCAATCATCAAAAAAAAGATCAAGTCAAATTCGGATGTGCAAGCGCGAGGCGGAACGTTGTAACGCACACGCCCTACCACGTCAATCAAATTCCTACAGGTTGCCTACTTCGAAAGGCAAAGCTGGAATTCTCAGCGGCGGTGATATATTTGATTGTTCTGGAAATGAGTGGTATACTATTTACTAGAGGTAAAATTCGACACGGGATTTCCCTGATATATTTTGTTTATTGCGTCATGACAACAAACGCGTAGAATATTCCAGAGGCAGTCTTGAATCAGTCGAGTTCGGGAAATTGTAGAGTGAACAGTAATTGCTTTTAACAGGATGCAATATACGTACACTCAAGATCATAGGGCATGCATATACGGAAGATTTCTACTTTCCTATTTATCCTTAGAAAGAACATTCAATTATGATTATACAATTTATATTGAGTATTTGCATTGTCATGACCTGTGCTTTAAATGTCCATAATGCGCGGCCTTCAGTATTTGGTTTAGTCCATTTTTAAAACAGATAAATTTCTTAAAAAGGAAAAAAAATTGTATGTAACTTCTTCTCGTTTTTCATTTTTTATATATTTTTTATATTTACAATCTAATACGGAAATTGTATAAAAGATTAATGTTTTGGCATCCTCTTTATATACGTATTTAACGCACAGTTCAAAGGACTTTGCCTCGCGAATGACCCTTCTAAAGTCCGCTAGTTCTACTCGGGCCAAAGTCGCGTATAAACGCTCCGCCTCAACATTAATCTTCAAGTAAAACAATCAAACAATGGTCTTTTTTGTTCAATTATTAAAATAGCCTAAAGTAGTCTTCACATTACGGCTGATCCGAGTTTGGATATATTTTTCAATGTGATGAGTTTTAAATCTTCAGATTTATTTCCTAAAATTGACTAAAATTGCCGGTATTTACCATGAACTTCCATATTTCACTTAATTCGAGCATGTACTGATGTATTCTCCTATCTTATTTGATAAACAACCTCCATGTGGTGACTTCTATCAGTCTATATGTTTCCAATCTGCCAATGCGTATATGGAAACGAATTCAACGGAAGGGTGGCGTGTTTTTTAATATAGCGAAAATTGTTCAAGTGTGAATAATTAATCAGTACCGACCATAGGGGTGGTATTTTTCCCCACCCCCACCCTCCACCCACCCCACCGATCCCCTTCCCCACCCCCAACCCCCAATTTACAGAGTGTGTCTGGCTTGTTTTTTGCCCCATAACTTTTGTCGTATATGGACAGGTAGATATATTTTTTTTTCAAAGATTAATAAATTCTGAGCAGTCTTTGAATGGTTATAACACATGATAAGCCTAAGCTATGACAAATCGAAGTTTGTAAAATAAAGATCAGCATGCATGTGAAAAGTGATAACAGGAAATACAGCTATTTGTTTGTATTTCTTTATCAAACTTCAAAAATCGATTGTCAAATTGCGTTCCAATGCTAAATCTGTGTCGACAATATAATAATAACCAATTTCCTGTTCCATAGCCAACTACTTTCATTCAAAATTGGGGGAAGGACAGAAAAACAATTTTCTAGATCTCTCATTCTGGGGTCACTATAAACATTACACAATTCATGCAATTACACCCCCTTCTTCCATCCTCCTCTGTCCCTTCCCGCACCAACAGCTGAATACTCCACTGATTAGTTTTCTAAGTTCTAAAGGATTAGCTCAGGGGTCAAGTATGTCCATATTATAAGAAACCAAATGGTAAAGAAAGCGAAAAATTATCTACCAAATGTGGTGTAGCGGTTATCATACAGACCACGAGGCCCTAGGTTCAAGCCTGGGTTGGATAGACACGCCAGTGCACCACAACTGGCTTATCAAAGGCCGTGGACATTGACTTGGTTGTCGATGTTATGTCTGTCCGTACGTCGTACCTGTGTTCTCGTCCGGGTCGTATTAAGCGTTTCGTGATAACATTGTTGCTATCATAACCGATACGCAGGCGACGACCCCGTCATTGTAATTGTGTGTTCACTCGTCGTCGTCGCAAGAAGCGTTCATAAATCTTCTTCCGTTAAGCAGTTTAGGAAATATTCTAGTTTTGATCTCTGTCTTATCTGTGTAGAAATGACAGGTGTAGTAAGTATATCAGACAATGGAAAGTTGGCGATTTCATCCTCACATTCTTAACAATTGTTAATGTATTTTAAAGAAAGTTTATTTAATTTTTTTCAGTCTATTTAAATCATTTTTCCTCGAATTTTCTTCAGGTGGTATACTATAAATACTCTTCCTAGATTTAATTTTACTACTTTAGAGACATATCCCATGGTTTTTAAGCCACAAAATTGCAGGACAAATATAATAGAATAAATAAAGACTTTGAGAAATCTGAGGCTATGACGTCACAACTAGCAGACAGATTTCAGCTGTTCAGTCTGTCAATCATTTCTACACAAATGATACCAAGCTTTAAACTTGAATATCTCCTTAATATAATAAGATTTTTGAATGCTTTTTTCACCATTTTGTTTCTTTTGAAGTCCTTTTTCATATAAGATGGACATGCTTGACCCCTGAACTAATCCTTTAACTGATTATGATCTGATATTTTGATGCTTGCATGTTTTTTCAAGTTCTTGCTACCTGACCATACATGCCATAGACTGATAGATCTTTTTATCTTCTTTTTTTTAAACTTGACATTATTTACATAAGTATTAATCAGATCCTTTTATCTGTTTATTCATTCAAAAATTGTCTTAGAGGATTAGTTCAGTGGTCAAGCAAGTCCATCTTATTTGAAAGAGGACTTCAAAAGAAACAAAATGGTAAAGAAAGCATTGCAAAATCTTATACCGGAGAATTATTAATGAGATATTTCAGTTTAATGTTTGGTATCATTTGTGTAGAAACGACTGAAATCAGACTAGTTGTGATGTCATAGCCTCAGAATCCTCAAAGTCTTTATGTATCCTATCATATTTTGTCATGGGATATGTCAAAAAAAGTAGTAAAACTGAATCTAGGAAAGGTATTAATAATATACCACCTAAAAAAAGTTTGAGGATAAATGATTGAAATGGTAAAAAAATGAAATAAACTTTCTTTAAAATTCGGAATTTTTGAATGCTTTCTTCACCATTATGTTTCTTTTGAAGTTCTCTTTCATGTAAGATGGACTTTTTTGACCCCTGAACTAATCTTTTAACAATTTCTTATTGTCTTGTCTTAAAACTTCAATACCCCTAGGACAGAAGGAAGACCAAGTTCATGTTGATTTGTGCTACCCTGGTGAAATACGTGGAAAATATCAAGAATGATTTCATGCAACCATCAGGCATGATGACATTGACCCGCATCAGTCTGACATCAGGACAATGTTTCCTGACATGCGTGCCAGGGTTGCCAAGCATGCCAGGTTTGCCACACGTTTACCGGCCAAATATCCATTGAAAATCGGCCAAAAAAGTCCAAATCAGGTTCCAATGGACTGAATCATTTGAAAAAGTACCAAACGATGTAAAATACGAGATAAAGATATATATTTGTTTCGCTTCACACAAAAGTTTTCACAAAGTCAAATGAAAACAAATATTATTTGACTGTATATTAGGAGTTTCAACACTCTGATATCACAAATAGATATACTTGAGTAATTTTGTTTACAAGTTAAAAGTGAAATTAAGGAAAGAATAAAGAATAGTTTAGCAAAATATTCAAAACGGCCAAATTTCATTCGGCTTGTACTGATCAATTTTACCTGCCAAACATTTCTCAAAACGGCCAAATTTGCCATATTTAGAGAGAGAGAGTTAAACACATAATTACAATGACGGGGTCGTCGCCTGCGTATTCGGTTATGATAGTACATTTGCTATGATATCACGAAACGCTTAATACGACCCGGACGAGAACACAGGTACGACGTACGGACAGACATAACATCGACAACCAAGTCAATGTCCACGGCCTTTGATAACCAGTTGTGGTACACTGGCGTGTCTACCCAACCCAGGCTTAAACCCAGGGCCTCGTGGTCTGTAGACAGGTATGATAACCGCTACACCACAGTAGGTAGATTGGCCGGTTATAGGCCAATATGGCAACCCTGCTGCATGCAGCTGTGCAGGGCTGCACGTGATTGGTAGATCATCCCAAGCGCCAAATCAGTTTGGAAATGGCCAATCTAAGCTAAAACAAAACAAAAGATACCTCCAATCTGCATGCCTGTCTGCAATCAGGGTTGCCATTTAGGAAATTTGTCGCCAAATTGGACCAAATTTGATACTCAAGAGAGTGATTTGGCAACGGGAAATAATTTCTTTCGCCAAACAATATATTTGGCACTCACATATAATAATAGAAATATGTCAAAATTGGCGTCAAAAGATAATTATTTTGTCAATTTTCTGGAAATTTCCCTCATGTTCAGGGAATTTTCTTCAATTTTCGAGAAATTTCGAACAATTTTTTTTAAATTTCCGGAAATTTTCTTCAAGTTTCTTCAATTTTCCTTTCCTCAATTTGTAATTTTTGGAAACTGTCAAATGTTTATTTTGTATTATTTTCATTTTACCACATTTTTCTTTAGATTTACCAAACTTTTTACCAAAAAATGCGCATGCCTAGCAACATTCCCTCTAAATTTTAATTTTACTATTTCTTTGATGAATTTTTAAATGTATGCTTAATTTTGGCCAACTTTTGGTAGTTTGGTATCGAATGCTGTGACTTGACGCCTCTCGCTGATAATTTAGCAACCACCATGCGGCAAATTGCATCTAGCAACCCCTGTCTGCAATGAAGTCAAGAAAATTTGGATTGGCTACATGGGATTGGCCACATGATAGGTCCAGAGGCTTTTTTTGGAGAAGGGGGGAGGGGAGAAGGGGGAGAAGGGGAGGGGTAAAATGTACTCAAAAACAACACAAAACAAAATTCAAAACACATTCAAAATATCACGTGTTCTTAACGTCACCAGGAAATTAGTTTTACTATCTTTTTTGTTCTTCGTCAACGCCTTTGAGAAAAGGCCAGATTTAAGCCAAACAAGCTAAATAAGATATTTGTCAGCCAAACAAGGCCAAAAAGCCAAAAAAAAAAGCCAAGTTATATTTTCTTGTGAACAAACAAATCTCAAAACGACACACAAAATGCCAAATTTTATTTAAGAAAAACAGAAGTACTTTTTTTCAGCCCACAAGTCATTTTTTATTCTAATTTGGCTTCTAAAAATCCATGTAATTAAGCAACGGTGCCAGCCCATTGGTCCGAAGGCCCAATAATCAAAAAGAAATGGCCCACTAGTCCGAAGGTTCAATATTCCGAAATAAAGGCCCACTAGTCCAAAGGTCCGATAATCCGAAGGCCCAGTAGTCCAAAGGTTCACTATAGTCCAAAGGTTAGGGTTATAGGGTATATCTTCGGACTATTGAACCTTCGGACTATTGGACCTTTAGACTAGTAGGCCTTCGGACTAGTGGGCCTCTATTTCGGACTAGTAAACCTTTGGACTAGTGAACCTTCGGACTAGTGAACCTTCGGACTAGTGAACCTTTGGACTAGTGAACCTTCGGACTAGTGAACCATCGGACTAGTGAACCTTCGGACTAGTGAGCCTTCGGACTAGTGAACCTTCTTCGGACTACTGGGCCCTTATTTCGGACTAGTGAACCTTCGGACTAGTGGGCCTTTATTTCGGACTACTGAACCTTTGGACTAGTGAACCTTCGCCTTTATTTCGGACTATAGTGAACCTTTGGACTAGTGGGCCTTTATTTCGGACTATTGAACCTTCGGACTATTGAGCCTTTATTTCGGAGTTCTGTAGTTCAGCGGCGTATTCAGTGGGGGTCAAGGGGCGAATCCCCCTTCTTCCAAACCACGGCGAAATTCCGTTTGTGTAACATTTTAGTAGCGGGATATACCACTATACGATATGCTACAGTACATATTTGGGAAATTAACTGTAGGCCTTAAGAATATATAAGGTTAATATCGCCCCAATTTTTCAAATTTTTGGGAAATTTTACGTCCCAACTGAGGAGAAAAAACAAGGTGAAATCTTACCAGAGGACATTTTTCCCTTCCCCAGCTTCATACACCTTTCAATTATCGATACAGCCTTTTTTTTTCGATGATTACCGTTTTCCCCCCTCCCTTTCCCTGACACCGAAAGCTGAATACGCCACTGCTGTAGCCAGGCTTTTCACCGAAACTTAAAATTGAAGCAGTTCATTCGTGGTGCTGAGATGAGCATCCAAGCTTCAGTATTTCCAAAAGCAAATTTATTACCAATTAGGCCTATACCAGTAGGCCTGCTTTCATAGAAATATTGATGAGTTTGCAGACCTGTTTCGAAAATTGTGTGCCTTTAAGAAGAAAAATATTATAGGCCTATCATGCTTTATAAGTAAAGGTGAGTTTATGGTTACCATTTCCCTCTGCACGACTGTCGTGATCAGCTCAGCCCATTTATAACTTCTATAATCTGATAAACGTATTAATTTTCCTCCGAAATCGACACGTCAAGCCGAATTCGACACGTCAAGCCGAACTTCCATGCATGGCACAGCGCGTTGCCGAAGTTGTCTCCAACGCGTTGTCAGGTTGTAGAGACGCCGATGAAATTGACCTGGTTGGAAATGTGACCTGAGGTCATCAGAGGGAAAAAGTAACCATAAACTCACCTTTACTTATAAAGCATGTCTTTTCACATAGCAACCGCGCGCATTCACCCCACATTGGAGTGAAAACAAAGCGATCAGCTGTGTTTGTTTACGTACCGCACACAGTAAACGCATACCGACTTGTCCACGTGTATCGTGCAAAGGTTTGTTGTCACTCCAGAAAATGACATCGTCTCCCATCCGGGAGACGACCAAGTGAATAAATGAATTACCATCACATGTGCATCGACGTCATCCGCGCACGGTACAGAAATTCATCCAATCACTGGTCAGGCATGTCAAGGAATTGTAAACAAACAAAGAGCGCGTAGCAAAATACGTTCTTGGTTTGCCTCCATGTTATCAAAACTGAACATTGCTATAGATAAAACATATTCATTTCTGGTTATTTTGCGTTTAAAAAATGGTTATTTTTGTATCTTGCTATTTTGTTTTCGATTACTGAAACTGTCTGTCTGCTTTTCACATTGTCAATAAGCGTTATTCGTGTACAGTGGGCATTAAAAAAAAAATACTTCCCATACTCCAGAGGTACCCGGTTGAGTGTGTGTGTGTGTGACATACACTCTAGTTCTCTACAACGCGTTTCCGACGTGTTGTACAACGTCTTGTAGAACTTTTTCAACAACACGTTATCGAAAGTTTCGGCAACGAAACGTGTTGTCTGGTTGTCGAAAGATTTTGGCAACGCGTTGTCGGAACTAAGCAGGTACCACGTGATGCTAATGTCTTTACTTCATTGGTTTTTCTACAACGCGTTGCAGTAACACGTTTTACTATTACGTCGAAAACACCAACATTCTGTCGGCAAGACTGCCAAGACACGTGGGCTTTGAAGATATTATAAGGATAGATAATGGTTTTGTTTTTCCGAAAATATCTTAAGACATCTAAGTGATCAAAATTTCTTTTAAATAAAGGAACATTTAACAATATCCCGAAACGGTAAAGACCTGGCACGATCTATATTGGCTCATCGAAAAAACCAAGCACACAACTTCAGGTGAATCGAATAGTCACGTTATGAGGCTATTTTACAAAGACGGGCCATGTCAACATATTTGGGCTAAAATCTGATTTTTCAAAGAACACTTGCTTGTCACATACTTGTATGCTATAGTGTTGAAATGTTTCTCCAATAAGAATACAGAATGATTCGTGCAGGATGGGATTTAGGTTAATGTGTCCCTCGCGATGTTCCCCGCTACTGTTCTACGTAAAACCCGTGTCATGTGATTATTACCCCATACGTTGTCAACTTTGACCAATATTCTAGTTTGTTGAAATAAGGCACGTTTAAGTTTGTTACTGTTGGTTGACATAAAGGCAAACATTTCGTGAGCACGTGGGAGCGACTTGACGTGTTTTAAAGAGAGAAAAAAAATGGCACATGCAGAATGGCAGACGTGAATATTCCATGGAAGTCTGTCATTAACAAAGGAGCGATATCGCCTTACTTATCAACAGTAAAAAACAGTGAACCAAACTGCCCAACGAATACTATGATGGTCATAAGACAGTAAAAAAAGCAAATCTTAAATTAATCCCTTAATTTTCATGCTTAACAGATTATTGATTTAATATGTTAGGCCCTAACGAACCCATAAATATGTACTTTTTGGTTTTAGTTCGTCATTAAGGACTGCGCCTGAAATGGCATCACTACGATTTATTTTGAGACAAGATCACCACTTTAAATATGAAGCATATAATTTGTACACCTTGAACGAGACTGGGTCTTCACACTAAAAAGGGAGGGCTTGGAGTAAAGCCACACCCATTACGTGGATACATAATCGGGCGTCGCAATTTGGTTATTGTATTTGCAAGAATAAATCCTTCTAAACATTGCTCTCATAATTATAATCATTGAAAAGGTAATGATCATGAATGGTTTATATAATCTGATAAAAACATATCAGTTTTACACGAAAGTTACGATGGTTTTCGCACGGGAAGAGAGAAGGGGGTACAACTTCCATATGTGAGATATACGTATATGTACCGCCCGAGCAGGTGCCTTTTTTGCACCATTTTTGTAGTGCATGGTGAAGTTTTTACTGTATTAGTTTTGTACTGCTGGTCCATTTTTACAATATTTTCCTTGGATACTCATACTGCAGGTATCAAAAATTACTTCTTTCATACTGCGGGTACCAACATTGTATAATTTCATACTGCAGTTACCAAAAAATATGTCATACTGCGGGTATGTTTTTCCGTTTGTAGGCTGCACACCCCTACCACTTTTAGTATGAAATCCCCCCCCCCCCGGGGGGGGAGGGGGTTCGCATGCAACCGGACACATCGTGTTGCCTCATGTCACAGTTCCCCGATTCACGCAATCCAAAATGTTCGTACCATGACGGAAGATTGGTAAATGGCAACTCGTGGTATATAATTATGCCTATACAGAGATGTCTATATAATCAGAATTATCATGACGTCATAAATGTTAATTAATGTGTCTGTGTATGATGGAGACATCGCGAAAACCCATTTTAAGAGACACTGCCAGCTTTTTGTAATAACTGTATGATATATATAATTCCGAATATGTGTCAGAAGTTGGCGACTATAATGTGACGCAGATGATGGTACGGGGTTGGAAGGGGGATACAATTAAAAGTATGGAGCGCGGCAGCGGCCCTAAAGTTTAACCTTAGCTCACTGCCCAAAGTATAGCAAAGATGAAATGTTGTTTGTAAAATAAAATAAAAAATCAGACAATGAAATTAAAACAGTCCCGAGTCGTTCTAACATTGATAAAAGTACAGTTTTTATTGTATTAGGGGTCGGACCCTGAGCTGGATTTTCCCCTCGGCCCCAACGTCCATACGGCAGGGGTCGCAACTGAAGGGGAAGGACCACAACAATTCCCGGCCACATTTATTGTGTTAAAAAGCGACCTCGATGTGTAAAATAATATTTGGCATAATATCCGATTTATGTCAAACATTTGTTGATATACAAATTATACCGTTTTGCCATTGATGCGAATATTCTTTATCGAAAATATCAAAAATATTTCCTTAGAACTTAAACAAATTAAAATTATGTTATAATATCATCTTTATAATATCATCTTTCAAAATGAGATTTGACGCCATAAAATCTTGCAGTATTGACAGTCCGGGAGCAACCCGAAAAACTGGGTATTTTGAAATACCCAAAAAATTGGGTACTTTAATAAAATACGTCATCGCATGTGCCTACACATTTGACTAGCCCACACTTAGCATATGCTTATAATCTGTTTTATCGATGTTTTCAAAAAGGTGACGATGAATTTAAAAAAAGCAGCGGCAAAAAGCTATGAGAATCTATTTACTATCCGTCTCCAAATTTTCAGGATATCCAGTGAAATTTCGGACAATCCGGAGCGGAAAAAGACAAATACGTTTAGTGTGGGCTAGTCAAGTGTGTAGGCTCATGCGATGACGTAATACATAAAAGTGCCTATTTTTTCGGGTATTTCAAAGTACCCAGTTTTTCGGGTTGCTCCCGGACAGATTGATAAACCCACATCTTAACACTTACATCGCTCTTTCTGAGTTACTGGCAGATCGTTCCATGTTACTAAAGACACTTATCAATTACAAATATTGCTGGTTAATTTGGCAATATTACGGACCCCAAAATATGTTGCCCTTCCAAACGATTCGGTTCCCATACACCTGTGATACCCGCCCCCTTATCACAGCAACTTTCTGGGTCCACCTTTGATTTTACGCTATTCATTTCCCCCTTTCGCAACTTACATGGGAAAAGAGGTGCGTTCCCTTCAATCATTTGTTCCCCCATATGAAAATATTCTACAGCAAAAAATATATCATTGTAAGATGAAGAAAGACTTGTTGATTTTGCTGTGTTTTTAGGTGATCCCTCCTTTTCCTATATAGCATAAGGAACAATTGTTTTCGTCGGAGCAGGGGAGGGAGGGGGGACTTTCTTAACCACCAATGAATGTAAAATGAGATTTTACAATGTTGATGTGACTATATCCCGGGTATGCACTGAAATAATTCTGTCATTGCCGAAAAGAATGCAATAGTTTTTTTATTTTTAAAGGAAAAAAAAAATCACTAGAAAAAACATCACTAAATTGGCTCAAGATTGGTTCATGTTTTTCCCCCTGTCCATTCTAAACATTGAAAAACTGGGGAACTCCCACTTTTTTGATCGGAGATAAGTTAACGGCCCGGCCTATCATTAACAAGATTAAATCCATGTCCTGGTGGGTGTGTCGGTTAACTGTTTAGTACACTACCACTTTGATAAACTTTCCATAACTTTAACCGCATCTAGAGAGTAATCTCTTCAGTCAGCGCAGTCAATGGCTCATTCGTCGGTTTTGTGTAACATACGCTCAGTTTTAACTTACAATGACCGTAACACATGTTATGACACAAGCCAGTTTTTACTAAATATATAAAAAAAGAAGAAGGAAAAAAGAATTCTTTATCAAGAAGGGGTATGCCAAAAGCAAGATAACGCAATCAATGCAGTAAACTTGACCGCTTGGCTCGGCTGCCTTGGTGTTACCGTTTAAAGAAAAAATATATGTCATGTATTACTCCAAATCGAAAAGCAGCTTTAATGAACGGGTTCGAAGAATTTCATGAAATTGTTACCTAAATTTGGTAGGTCAATATCCCGGGAGGAGGGAGGGAGGGGGGGGGGAGGCACTTCCCTATGTGAGAATGTTGTAAATTGTTATCAAGGTAATTGCTAAACTGGTTTGTACCTT
>JAIGNY010000993.1:1245000-1420000 GCA_020152595.1 Chiridota heheva
TTCTTTCAAATCCGGTTCTAAAATTTCCCTATTTTTCCGAATCAGCTTCTAAAATTTCCTGATTTTTCTAAATCATTATCCTAATTCTGCTAGTTCTATGTTTCCGAAACCAGACTAAAACCAGACTATAAAAATTCCAGATTTTTTCAGGGCAGCAAATCTACCTACTGTGGTGTAGCGGTTATCATACCTGTCTACAGACCACAAGGCCCCGGGTTCAATCCTGGGGTGGGTAGACACGCCAGTGCACCACAACTGGTTATCAAAGGCCGTGGACATTGACTTGGTTGTCGATGTTATGTCTGTCCGTACGTCGTACCTGTGTTCTCGTCCGGGTCGTATTAAGCGTTTCGTGATAGCATTTGTACTATCATAACCGAATACGCAGGCGACGACCCCGTCATTGTAATTGTGTGTTCAACTCTCTCTCTCTCCAGGGCAGCAAGGCATAATATCAAATTTTCCGATTTTTTTAAAAATGTTGTTGATTAAACTTTTTTATAGAGTTATGGTCTTAAGTTATCCGTTTTTTCGATATTTCCAAATAATTGTATAGAATTTAAGATTATTCCAAAACATTTTTCCATTGATGGATTGTTATCTTAAACATGTTAAACTTCGTAATGTATCCCGAAGAATAATAGCCTATCAAATTTCCAAAATTATCCGAAACAAACATATATCGATTTTTGTCGAGAAATAAGCTTTTCCAGTATTTCCGGATTTTTTTTATGCGAAGAACAAGGGCACAATCTACCGATAATTATGACCAGTAATGTCACCAGGTCACTAGGAGTTTTGTAGTGGAGGGAGAGAGGAGGAAGAGTGGGGAGGGGGTGGGGTGGGGAGGGGGTGTTTAGCAGCAGCGTATAAATAGAGGCATTCGGCAAAATTCTACCGTTGCCGAATTTTTTTCTTCTTGAAAATTTCAGAAAATGAGCAAAAAAAATGGAAATTTTCTGACAAATTTAGGTAAATTTTCCGAAAAATCTGCATAATTAAAAAAATATTTAGTTTTCGGATTACTTATTAAATCAAAAAAAATAACCCAAAATTTGTCGGTTTATTTGTTTAAAATTTCAGATATTTCTTCAAAAATAGGTCCAACAAATTAACTATTTTGGGCTAAATATTCGGAAAATTCGGATAAAAGTTATGCCTTTCGGAAATTTCGCTAACTTTTGCTCCACTGGCTGGCTGGCTGAGGCACAGCAACTTTTCGAACTACGTTCTTCGAGCGGGGAGCAATGACAACTCTCTACTTGAGATAACACCGTGCATGTGGACAGCGTGCCTTATTGTTAATAGGCCTATCACATAATATCACAATTGAAAAAAAAAGATGTTTGATGATATTTTCATATAAGAATAATATCAATTATGACCTGCAAGGTATGACATCAAAAATACCAATAAGTCCTTAAAATGGACTAAAACTAAGAAATAGATTAACATCGTGGTGTATATGGTATTTTTACACAAACTTCGCAGCGAGCAAACTTTTTTTGGAGAAGTTTTTTTTTTTTTTATCGAGGAACGTTTTGCATAAAAATATTGCCAAAATGATCCGTACTTACCTCAAAACCGCACAAACTAAGAAAATCTAAGGAGGTTTTTCGATGTGTAATGGTGGATTTTTCGGAAAAAGCCTTTGTGGCGAAACGATCGGAAAATTTCCATGATGTGATTCATGATCACATACACGGGTAAATGTAAATACAATGTATGAGCTATTATTGAAACGAATACTACAACTGTGTGTGTGTGTGTGTGTGTGTGTGCGTGCGTGTGATAATGTGCAGATGGGTGGACCATTATGATGAGTATATGATGATACATTCTGAGGTGCATTGTACCTGGGAGTCACAAACGTGAAGTGGGAAGCTATTAGTCCCAGTAATGTCTGGCAGTCCCAACCAATTACTGATTGTCTTGTCATGATTTGAGTCAATGTTTTGACCAGAAAATTTAAATCATATTGCTAAATTGTTATAATCTTCATGTTAGCACAAAAAATGGCCTATAAAATCGAATAATGTATAGGAAGACTAACAATTATACATTAGGCCTGTATCAATTACACACATGACAACAATGAATCGATCCCATCACCAGTGCTTTCAGTACTTTGATTTGTATCGTAGTATGATTTTGATTTGTCCCCCACTTTCTGTAAGCACATTTTATTTTGTTTCCTTCCCCCGCCCCCATCCTCCACCTCTCCCCACTTTCGGCACAATATGCACGTAACATTTTCCTTTTTTTCATGCTTCTGTGCCCCATCTCGCAGTTGTTGATGAGAATAGGAATATGTCCAATAATAATTTTCCCGAACTTTCTTGATTTCTGTTTAGCAATTTAGAAATGGTAAATCTTATGCTAATCTTAGTTGATTTTAACTTGATCAGGTTATATAGGATTTATAATTTGCTTCTTTTCAATGAATTGAACTTTTTCCACCTCTGTGTATTGATTTTTCAGCCATTTTGGGGGCGTCAAAACAAAAAAAATTCCCGGGCTTGTCCCCTTGAAACCTACCAGGGCTTTACCCCTATGGACCCCACGATTTTGCCGAATTCTATCAATTTTTAGACGAAATTTCTTCTCTGCCTGTTCAGAAATGTTAACCCAAAGCTTATCTCAGTCAGTTAGTAGATTTCATCTTTTTTCCATCTATTGAATTTTGGAACTGGGGGGCCTTGAAGGGGCCGGGATGAACCCCACACCCCACGCCGTTATGCGAACATTTAATTCCGAACTGAACAGTCTATACGGCCACAAACGAATTTATGGTTTTTAAGTTTGAATAATTTATGTTTGTAAAAGTTATGATGTATGAAAAAGGACAGCTCCAAATTCTTAACGTATAGGCCTAATTCTTTCAATTTCTGTCCTAAATTTTAGACGGATCATTCTGGTCCAAGGTATGAGCCACTTTGGACATAAAGTCTTTCATATAATTAAAAGCTGCTACTCCAAATGCCCAATCTGCCAATGGGCTGATGGGACTTTGATAAAACGATACAATTTCTAAATGGATCCCTTTAAAGATTCCGGTTTTACTGCTCATTTTGATCTCAGAACGTCTTAAAAAGTACGAATTGATCTTGCAATAGAACCATAAGTTGATGGTTAATTTGATCCATTTCCATATAGCACAATTTGCATATGCAAATTGTACGATGTATTACCAGGTAATTTGTGCAAATCCTTTGTTTTTAAAATAGCTATCATAATTTTTTGAAATGGTGCAGCAAATTCTGACCAAACGTGTTCAAGTCTTTGCCATGCCCCCAATAATAGTGTGGCAGGAATAGACTTTCCAATAAATAACCCATAACCAGGGGGAAGGGGAGGGAAAGGGGAGGGGGAAAGGGGGAGAGGGGGTACTTCCATACTAAAGTGGTAGGTATGTGCCGCCCAGAATATCAAAATTAGACTGCAGTATGAGATATTTTTTGGGTAAAATAAATGATTTTTGATACCTGCAGTACGAAAATAGGTGATTTTTTATACATGCAGTACGCAGGTACGAAAATAATTGATTTTTGATATCTGCAGTATTGGGTTAAGATTGGTATGATATTTTTCCGATGATACATTTTTTTACCATGACAAAATTCTTAGTCACGGTTTGTATAAATTTTCTGTGATTTTCGGTAAATTTTTATTCATTATCGGGAAATATTGCCAAATTGAACCAAAATGTTCTATGATTTTGTTCATAATTTCCCAATATCTTTAATTAAAAAAAAACATGCAATAGGGAAGATGAAATCCTTGCACCTTTCTCTCTGCTCCCGCTTATAAGACTCTGCACCCTGTTCCATTAATCATGATGACAAAATTGCTCATAAAACACGTTATCTGGTTTGGTTTGGCTTGGCCCTCCGACATTTTATCCTGGCTTCGCCCTGCTTGAGAGAAAGTGCAAAATATGCAGGATATTCATATCGTCATAAAAAGAAAAGCCCAAATTAGACATTTTCATGGAATTTTAATCAAAATCGAATAAATCATGTCCTTGGGCTGTTGGACCACTTATTTCTAAAGAAGTAAATCTTTGAACTGTTGGCGACATCTTGGCTCTCTCATTGGCGCTACAAGATATTCCACATCGTCAAATGCCTTCATATCAAATTCAAACCAATAGTCAGATTGTTATGAATAATATACACAAAATCACCTTCAAATATTTAAGTTCATGGCTATTGCAAGTTCAAGGTAATAACTAAACAAAAATATTCAGTTTTGTTTATAAATCTAAGTTCTCATAATGTATTTTTGATAATTTCTCCTCAGTTTTGAAGAATTTTGAAAAATTGTCCTAGTTTTACATCAATTACATGACCCCTTAAATTAATTCCGAGTACTCAACAGCGGAACATGCACAATCTTGATATGTATGTTAACAGTGTACAGGTGTAGGCCTAACAGAACGTGACAGGCTGTTGTTGGACTATTTAACAAAATATAAGACGGAAACATATTTCTTGGCCAGCTTTAATTGTTTTATCTGAAATTATCTGAAATATTCTGAGAATTACATAACCAGCGAATGAAAATTAAATTTCAATTTCTAAAATATGCAAACAATTTTAATGCTCTTTCACTTGCAGTGGATAAAAAAAATTGAGTGCGAGGAATGTTGGTTCCAGTTTTATAGTGCGAAATGAAACAAACATAGAAAACTGGACTGGACTTCACATATCTGCCTATACCATCTTAATAATAAATGTTAGTTTTTGTTATTGACTTATATAGTGCAAGTCAGATATTATCTCAAGGCCGCAAAACAGTCACCGAGGGCCAAAATTCCCCTCATCGAAAGGAACACTGTAACCACGCCGTATACATTTTCTCCACGAAAAACTACATTTTTTTCAATCTCATCTTTCGAATAGACTACAGAAAGTACGCATTGGTAATGAGAGCTCCAGTAGCATCATTCTTAGTTATGGGGTTCCTCAGGGATCGGTATTAGGCCCTCAAATATTTACTTTTTACACTTTGCCAATCCATGACATCATCTCTTGGTTTAACTTGAGTTATCATGTATATGCTGATGACACTCAGCTGTACATTTCTTTTAATTCAAATCAAAATTGTGCAACATCCTGCATCAACTTACTTGATATTGTGTCAAGGATATCCGTGAATAGATGTGTAATAATTTTTTGAAGATTAACGATAATAAAACTGAGGTCATTCTTTTTGGCACCCCTCAGCAGCTACAAAAGATTACAATACCTTTTATCAAAATTGGTAATAATGAATACGGCCGGTTTCTGAGGCTCAAAATCTAAGGTGTGATTTTTGATTCATCGATGACTTATAGACCACATATTTCCAATATTGTGCGCTCTTCATCATTTTATCTAAGGAACATAAGTCGTATTCGTAAATACCTGGATTTCAGTGCAACCGAACAGTTAATACACGCTTTGGTCACCTCACGTTTAGACAATGCAAATGCACTATTATATGGTCTCCCCAAGAAAACTTTACTTCCTCTTCAAAAAATACAGAATACTGCTGGCCGCATTTTGACTTTTTCAAAAAAATCATGTCACATCACCCCGGTACTTAAAGATCTCCATTGGCTTCCAGTCTCTTATAGAATTATTTTCAAACTTATGTTACTTGTTTATAAATCCCTAAATAATTGTTGTCCTACTTACATTGCTGATTTAATTTTCATGTATAATCCATCTTGTAATCTTAGGTCCAGTAATTTGTCCCTTCTCAAGGAATATAAGGTAAATCGGAAGTGGGGGGAGTGGTCCTTTGCATTTGCTGCACCACATTCTTGGAACAGTTTACCCATTGAAATTAGACAGGCCATGCATTAAAACGTTTTCAAAAAGAAACTTAGGACTCACCTCACGAATTCTCAGTGCTTTTAATGATTCTGGATAGGTTTTTTGTACTTTTGTTGTTTATTTGTTTGTTTGTTTTATCTTACTTGCGCCTTGAGCGCTCTTCAGAGTGGATATGTGAGCATTATAAATCACTTGTATTATCATTATTATTATTAGGGGAAATGATGTTACGTATAGAGCCAGCATCGAAACTTGATAACATTATAAAACATATATCCCTCCCACACTGCCTCCGTGGCAGGGCATATAGGAAGAGGGAACATCTTGGGGGAGGGGGTAACCAAAACAACTTGACATTTCCCAGTTACACGCGGAAAAAATTGCACTGGTAAATTAAGTTTTCATAAACTGATGAAGAATTTCTACTAATCTGGAAATCCTCTATTTTCGGAAAATTTTCTTCAATTTTCGGGAAATGCAACGTTTTACTAGAATTTACAACATTTTAACCAACTTCTTTTAATTTTACCATTTTTTTAAAAATTCATGTGGACAAATTCCCAAGTTTATCTCCTCCCAGCCAGGTAAAATATATGTAATAATAAGGGAGGTGAAATCTTCTTAGGCAGTTTAGAGGGAAGTTCCCGGCCGCAACTTTAGAACCTGAAGTTGTTAGCAGGACCGTAATTCCCGCGGGACAGGGGAACATGTCCCCTACTTTTCAGCAGAATAACAAAAATGAAGTACATTTTAAGGAAAATTTACCTCTTGTCCCCACTTTTTGGATATAGGTTAGGAACCCCCCCTCCCCTCACCTCCCCCACTTTCCAAGTGAGAATTACGGCCCTAGTTGTTAGATTATGTTTTACGTTTGACCAAAATGCTATGGATTAGACAGTTAAAGCAATATTTAATCTTCTCCTTCTTTTGACCCCGCTCCTCCAGGGGATCCTCTAAGCCCTTCTCCCACCCAACAATAATTTTCAAAGCAGTAAAATGTTTAAATAGGCATTTACCAAGTTCCCAATTTTACCGCCCAACGGGGTGAACTCCTCTTAGGATAGCAGTTTTCTACCCACTTCATACGCCTCTGGTCCCTCCCCTCCCTAATAACAAATTTGTGTCGGAGACCTTCCTTCGATATGCACACGCAGTAGACTACGTAATCTGTGTTAATAAATGGAGACCGGCGCAATGCCGCTATTAGACTTTCAGCGGAACATACGCAAAAGACTCCGTCCAGATCTTATCCTACGTTTGTATATTGACACATAACCACGGCTTTGAATATGAAGGAATACATTAAACATTACGCGGTACAGACAACTCTGGTTCTTGGTACACTGCTTATAAAAACCTAATCCATTAATCCCGTTTTTCCCAGGAACCTCAGCTTTTTCGAAAACCTCACCGTCAAAGACCCAGGCAGCAGGTCAACTGGTTGCTATGGTAGTATGTCAGCAAATTTGGGATTTACCCGAAATGGTACGTACATGACAAGTCGTCAATTGTGACAGGATTACAAAAAGAATCTCTCGAAAATATTAAATTGGTGTTTACAACTTCCGAAAGCACAGGTAAATCGGAAGTATTTAAATGTTCAGGGTTCAAGCAAGTCTATTTCATATGAAAGAGCCTTGATTTCAAACGGAACAAAATAAAGAAATCATTCCAAAATCTTATTCCGTTACGGATATATGTAAGTTAAAAGTTTGCTATAATTTGTGTAGAAACGACTGAATTCAGACTAGTTGTGATGTCATAGCCTCAGATTCCCCAAAGTCTTTATGTATTCTATCATATTTTGTCCTGTGTGGCTTAAAAACGATGGGACATGTCAACAAATAGTAAAGTTGAATCTAGGAAGGGTATTTATAATATATCACCTGAAGAAAGCTCGAGGAAAAATAATTTAAATAAACTGAAAAAATTGAATAAGCTTTTTTTAAAATACATTAACAATTGTTAAGAATGTGAGGATGAAGACGCCAACTTTCCATAGTAGACTTACTACACCAGTCACTTCTACACAGATAAGACAGAGCTTTAAAGGTATATGGGCAGGTAGCAACCACTTTGCATATTGATACAAATGCCCTTCATAAACACTCACCACAAACGCTTCCTTACAAAATTGATCCCAAAATGTGAAAAATCTGGCTTATTTTTAGGTCTCCACACATATGCTCATTACGTATTGTTTTTTTGTGACGTAAGGATAGGATAGTACAACACTAACGTTATGTGAAAGTTACAACGTACTATATAGTAATACTTCCAGTCTAACGTAACAATTTGAGTTCGCCAATCATAAAGAAATAATGGATTGAAACATGAGTCGATATTTCCTCATATATCCACGAGAAAATGTCCTAAAATAGTTAGCATATCGCTAATTAAGCGATATTCTGTGTTTTAGAGTAGCCTAGATTAATGTGACAGTGACACTGTGGTAGTTATGCAATGTAGGCTTCGCTGTGTCCTTATTTTTACGTCACACGCCTTTTTTTTGATAGGGGAAGTTCAGTCGTTTTTTGGGGCTTAATTTTTCACATTTTTACGAATATCTCAGAAACGAGTGGAAATTTATGATAGTTGCATGGTAATAAAATGTTCAGAATATTAAAAGGTACATATTCATGGCAAAAACTCTACTTGTCCATATACCTTGAATTGTTGAATATGAATAAGAGTTTTGAACGCTTTCTTTATCATTTTGTTTCTTCTGAAGTCCTCTTTATTATTGTCAATCTGAATATAAGACTAATAGGAATTTATATTACTTTTAACCATTTTTACCTCCCATTTGTAGGTGAGTGGGTTATGAGAACATTGACAGCGATTTGAAATGATCGAAACCAATATCATTATCTAAGTTTATGTTTTTTTTCTATGTGTCATTATGTGATCATCGTCATTAGTAGTATCATTATCTTCATCAGTAATTCAATATCGTATTCGGTACCCCCCCTCACCCCCTCCCCTATCCACGCACACTCAAAATTATTGGTCGGATAAACGTCTCTTTTCCGAAATGTCATTTGGAAGTCGATTAGACGTTTTAAATGTGACGTCGCCTTCGTCATGTTGATGTTGATTAGACGTTTTAAATGCGACGTCGTTTCATCCTTCCGACGTCCGGCGGATTGTATGATCTTCGAAGAGAAGTCATTTGAACGTCGACTTGACGTTTCAAATGCGACGTCCTTTTAAATTTAGAGGTGTTCATTCGACGTTGACATGGTTGAAACGACTTTGATATATTGATATGACCATTTCCAACCGACGTCGGGCGAACGTCAATGCATGGCTGTAGTGACGTCCATCAGTCCATGAGACGTATGGGTGTTTTTTTTTTTCCCTTTCTTTTTCCGCCGACGTTAATCATTAAAATCGTTATTGTCACCATCATTATCACGATCATCATTTTATCATCATTATTATCACTATCCTCATCATTATCACGATCATCATTATCACGATCATCATTATCATCCTCATCATCTGATCATTACCACCATCATTACTATCACCATCATCGTCATCACTCGTCGTCATCATCATCTAATCATCATCGAGTCATCACTCTCTTTTCTTTTTTTATATGACATCATGACTTGAATAATAGCGAGGTATCACAAAGAGTTTTGCTGTTTCTCCATTTTTGGAAATTTTTAATCATCAAATTGACTTTGTGAAATTCATTCACAAACTGGTGACAAACAGAAATTAATTTTGTTCTGAATATTAACAAATCTTATTAGCCAATTGGTCATTTACTGCAACATCTAGGAGTCTTTTATTGACAAACCAGCTTTTTCTTTTTCTTTAAGGAAACATATCAACTTCAAAAGGTATGTTTATATATTCCTCACATAAAGTATGTTAATGATGCCGAATTTGTTGAGTCATAGTCATTAATAAAAGGTTAATGCAAAACGGATCCGATCATGACTAGATGAAACGGTTTCAAACATGCACCGCGTAAGCCGGAAAATTTCATTTTGCATTTATCCTGAGATTACATATTAAGTTTTGATCCGAATACCGTGACTTAAAATGCGTAACTACTTAATCTCTTACTCCGAGCAGATGAACAGATGAATAAGAGGTAATTTGTTGAGTAATTCCAAGCATTTTAGTTGGTTTTTGTGGTAAGTATCGTATGTGATTACACCCCCGACTCGTCGATTAGACACGTCTTATCGGATTACCGTAATGAGTCGGACAACCCACGAACTGTTTCATATCTATATTTCCTGCTTATATATCAGCCGAAAATGAAAAGTTTTATTCCTGGCCGGAAGTACTGCATGATTGATTCTAACTATTACAACGTGCCCATGCAACTGTGCGAGGATGTCGTCATGCTGTCATTCAGTCCTTTGCAAACGGGACCATGTAGGCAGGCAGTATACCGCCGACAAGAAGGGTGAGTGGGAAAAGGAGGGGGGAGGGGAGGGAGGGGGCGGGGGTGCGTTCCTCGAAAGCGGCATCAGAGGGGACCCGGAGAACCGAGTCGTAGGTTGCTTGTAAAATAAAACAATGACAAAGTTGTGATGTGTGAACTATTGAATCTTGAATGTAATTCTTGAAATTCTGTCCTAGATTTTAGTCACAAATCATTAGATTATTTTATCCTGCTGAAATTTGATAGAGCGTATGAAGGAAATTCAAAACCTCTTATGTTATATTCAACTGTTCCCATTCAAAGAACATTGGTGAAGAATTGAAAAACAATAGATTAACTTGTTAACAAAAAGATATTCATAGGTTTTCTTGTTGGGATGTCACAAATTTACAATAAAAAATGCATAATTTGGCTCTCAAGTGAAAAAAATGCTGTAAAATGGTCAATTTTTAACCGATTATGATGAAATATTTTGTTATTTTCATGGTTTATACCATATTTTTTATAAAGTTAAATTGTGGCTATCTGTTCAAGATCTTTAAGTGGGGAACTTTCTGTGGCTGTCACCTAATCTTTAAAAGCTGTTCACTGTGTTTCAGAGCATTTTTAATAACTTGAGTTAACATTATGTTATAACTGGGCGACCATTTGGTCGACCAGTGAATAATTTCTGAGACACTGGGCAACCGGAAGCAGTATTTCAACTAATAAATAACAGGTTAATCTTCAAGATATGTTATAACTTTCTTTATTATAATTACAAGAATTGAAGAACTGGTGTCATTTTTTTTTCATGTGCCAGAGCGACTATTTCTAATTCGAAATATTTATGAGCATTGTCAGATTGTGCCAAGTCTATTTTAATAAAACTTTTTTTTCCATTTTGAAGCCTTGAAGGTGCAAAAAGTTCAATGTTGCCTCGGGCCTCACAATAGTGACGTATTGATATGGTTCAGAACCGACTGAAATAAAACTAAGTGTGACATCACAGCCTCAGATTCCTCAAAAAAAGCTTTGAGCATTATTATATATTTTTTCCTTTGATTTTGGGGCTTAAAGGTCATCTATCAGTCCAGGAGTAACCCGAAAAAGTGGGTACTTTGAAATACCCAAAATTTGGTACTTTGATGTATTACGTCATCGCATGAGCCTACACATTTGACTATCCCACACTAAACGTATAGGGTTTCTCATTTTTCGCTCCGGATTGTCAACAATTTCACTGGATATCCTGAAAATTGGGAGACGGATAGTAAATAGATATTCAAAACTTTTAGCCACTGCTTTTTGAACTTCGCCTTTTTGAGAAGATCAACAAAATAGACACCTCATAATATATTTAGTTGATTTTCTCAAATTATCGATCGTGATTTTCAAAAAGCAGCGGCAGAAAGCTTTGAATATCTATTTACTATCCGTCTCTAAATTTTCAGGATATCCAGTGAAATTTTGGACAATCCGGAGCGGAAAATGAGAGACCCCATACGTTTAGTGTGGGCTAATCAAATGTGTAGGCTAATGCCATGACGTAATACATAAAGTGCCCAATTTTTTGGGTATTTCAAAGTACCCAGTTTTTCGGCTTGCTCCCGGACTGTCTTTCGTGATTAAAATGTGGCGGCGTACAATTTATTCCAAAACGTTACAGATTGGCTTAGCAATGTAAATGCAGACTGTACTATTGTTTCGACCAATAAAAACACAGGATTTGAATTATTTCATTTACCTCGTACGTTAGAAATGACAACTAGCCTTTAAATAGGCCCTATTTAGATGTCAGGAAAGCAGTAAAATAATATCTAGTAAGGGTAATTATAATTTGCAGCCTGAAGGTTTAAAGAAAAATTATTCAAATTGATAGTCGAAAAAAGCGAAGCAGTTTTCTTTCAAATACATTAACAATTGTTAAGAAAACGATGACGAGGTCGCAAACTTTCCGTATTACGCGTCATTTCCACACAGATAAGACAGAGCTTAAAACTTGAATATCTCCTTAACGGATTAAGATATAAAGGTAGCTCCTTCACCATTTTGTTTCCAAAAAAGTCCTCTTTCATATAAAGATAAACTATCTTGATCACTGAACTAATCATTTAAACAAGGTTAATTTGTCCTTATATTGTTATATTATCTATATTATATTTTATCAAGACAAGAAAAGGTGTATATGCGCACATTGAACACGACATTCGTTTAAGGTATATGGACAGGTAGCAACATCATATCTTAAATGGCTTAAAATATACTAAAATATATGCAAACATTAAAAAGTCCTATACAAATCGGTTAAAAATTGACCCTTTTACAGCATTTTCAGTTAAAATTCAGATACCTAACTACCTAATTAGTATAAATTGCGCAATATTTAGTGACCTCAGAATGGGACAACTAGACATTTGTTGACGTTAACTTATTGTTCTTCGATCCTTCCCTAACACATTTAAATAGGAGAAGTTGGCTACAGTGAACAGGAAATTGGATATCATTATAACCTTCACCTGCAGATTTTGCAGTAGAGCACAATTTGAGAACCTTTGATAATATTTGAAATTTGGGAAAGAAATTACATTCAATAATTTTAGCTAGTATATTCTTGTTCATACCTCATCACTTTTAAAACCTTACAAACTTTGATTTGTCATTACTTAAAAAAACTATATTGTGATCTAGATTGTGTCCCTACGACGACGACGACGACGAGTGAACACACAATTACAATGACGGAGTCGTCGCCTGCGTGTTCGGTCATGATAGTAACAATGCTATCACGAAACGCTTAATACGACCCTGACGAGAACACAGGTACGACGTACGGACAGACATAACATTGACAACCAAGACAATGTCCACGGCCTTTGATGCCCAGTTGTGGTGCACTGGCGTGTCTACCCAACCCAGGCTTGAACCCAGGACCTTGTGGTCTGTAGACATGTATGATAACCGCTACACCACAGTAGGTAGACAAAATGTGCCCTACTCGGAATTAAATGCTTTTATACTGGTAAACATCTCTACCTGTCCACGATATACCTTTAAAGGTGTGCCCACTAGGCCTTCATAAAGGCCCACTAGTCCAAAGGCTCACTAGTCCGAAGGTCCAATAGTCCAAAGGTTAGGGTTAGGGTATACCCTTCTGACTATCAGACTATTGGGCCTTCGAACTAAACCTTCGCACCAGTCTGCTAATGAACCTTTGGACTATCAGACCTTCGAACTACGGTAGGCCTTTTCTTTCGAACTATTGAACCTTTGGACTACGGGCCTTCGGATCAGTGGGATGGCACCCAAACGGCAACTAAACTAAATCATGTATCGCTCAAATTAAAACTATATAATATATTGACTGATTTTCTCGTTCAAAAACACTGTATCTGTTTATAAAGAAATGAATGTGTTTTGATAATGAGTTAAATTTACCGCTAAAACCTTTCAAATTTACATATTTGAAAAGCCAGTCAAAATTTATATGTAAATATCCGTCGCCACATGCATTTATATCACGATCAATGGTCATAAAATTGTTTATTAGTTTCTGGAGAGACGAGGGAAGTCAGGTGCGCCAAGTGTGCTTGTCTCGTTCCATGCACGCATTCCGAGACAGAGAAGTGACGGAAAATTTGAATCTACCTCCGAACGACCTGACCTTTGACATCTCACCGATCTCTCACGTTGCCGGCGTCGTAAAAATGAATAAAAGAGGATGTATTTCAAACATTTTACGGCCTTCTGTTTAACAGTTCAAGAGTATATTAAAGAACAAAGACAGAAAGTGTGATGGAAAATAAATGAAGAAATGGGGAAATTTACTGAAGATGCTTACTCCAATTTCTGGTTTACAACTCCTATTATAGTTAACTTGTTCATCATTTGAAAATTAGAAAAAGTTGGTCATTGGTGTTCGTCCCTTTGGTATCGTGAATAGGAGAGGAAGATGGAGGATTTATGGGGGAACTGGGGTACACGCACTTGCTTTTGCTGGAAAAAGACAAATGCAAAATAAAAATAACAATGCTTCCTGTTCATTTTGACACAAAACATAAACCCTTATCTGCTCATGGTTCATGTCTCGTTCCCGGGGGCCCAGCTCCATATGTGAGGTATATGTATATATATGTGCGGCTCGAGCAGGTACCCTTTTTTCATAATTTTCGTAGAGTAGGTATCAAAAAACCTAATTCTGTCAAACTGCAGGTCTGAAGATGGCATATTTTTATGCTGCAGTTGTCAAAAATTGTTTAGATTTAAACTGCAGGTAAAAAAAAAAATACATACATTTCGAAGTGCAGGTATATGAAAAAAAAATGATTCTCTCATACTGCGGTTACCAAAACCTCCCACACTGCAGGTATGATTTTGAATTCATGGGCGGCACATATCGACCACTTAAGTATGGAACAGCACCCCCCAGGTTCCCCTCAAAGTTACACCTAGAACACGATAGTCAACGTGGTAGGATGATCTGCCGGAATCCTTCAATAGCAGTTAAAATTGGTACATAAAAAGTTTAGAATAGGGTGTAGTGTATATGAAGTTATAACATGCATGGTGCAGTCATTACATTATGCATGCATGGCATGGGCAGATATGAAAAGAAATGTGCATGTTTTCCAAACGGACAACCAGACAACGGCGTAGAAACGAAGGGGAAGGGGGGAGGGGGGGGGGTAGGGGAGGGCTGAAAGTTTATTCACCACGAACCTCAACCCCCCTCCTCATTCAAAAGTCTCAATTTTGTCCCATTTATTTTCACGATTGTGGGAAGTTTTTCAATATTCTTTTTACGAAGAATAGACAATTAAGTTAGTATAAGACAGTACATACACGCTCGCAGTGCAGTGACCTGTCACCTGCATGTACACGTAGTAACTGCATGCTATATGTAACACATACGCAGGCTCTACGCCGGTGTATACGATGTAATGCTACATTATTTTTACGGCCAAGTGTGGACAATTCAAATGATTATAATTGGGGAAACTAAATCGGACCCAGAATTATAAATTATAATCGGATATATTAGAGGAACAAACGCTGAAAAGGTTGATATATTTCACAGAGGGTACAAATAAGCCCAAAAAGGGGCTTTCTTCCCTGAAAAGTGGAGGGGGGGGGGCATACTTCTGTGTCCTCACATTTTTTCCTACGCCTTTGCAAACGGACCATCCACTTTCTACCTGGTCATGACCCAGATTTACGGACTAATATGCAAATCTTGTCTTGTCGCTTGTGCACGTATATTCTTGCTGAAATGTATGTTTTGTATGTAGAGATGTACGAGAAAATTTCACCATACTTCCGTTCAATGGCGTTTCCTTTCCCTTCGCCTTGCTTTCCCGACATAGTTAATGTTTGTTTCTATGGCAGTATAGCACTATAGATGTTTGTGTTATAACTTATTATTTCAAATTTTATCCCAAAATTCCTTTCCAGCTACCGTTCTATTTTTATACAAAGTAAAGATAAAAACAGAGATCCCCTCTATCTACCTACTGTGGTGTAGCGGTTATCATACCTGTCTACAGACCACGAGGCCCCGGGTTCAATCCTGGGGTGGGTAGACACGCCAGTGCACCACAGCTGGTTATCAAAGGCCGTGGACATTGACTTGGTTGTCGATGTTATGTCTGTCTGTACGTCGTACCTGTGTTCTCGTCAGGGTCGTATTAAGCGTTTCGTGATAGCATTTGTACTATCATAACCGAATACGCAGGCGACGACCCCGTCATTGTAATTGTGTGTTCAACTCTCTCTCTCTCTCAGACATAATATTAAGCCATAGATCCCCCACGTGCCGCTGAGGTGATCAAAGCCTAATGTCTAATTGTTCCTGGGATATATAGACTCACAGACCAAGCTCAAGATAAATTGTTTATTAGGACTGTAGGATATACTGATATAATGCTTACACGGGTTTCTCTTGCCGTGTTTTTTTTTGTGAATGGCTGAACGTTAAAGAGCACTTGTTCACAATGCACTTATCTTCCAACTGTTAATTTCACTGGCCTAATCAATCGATGGATCGATTTCTCGTATGATCTGTGCAGGGAAAACGTTAGGAAATTCCGCCGTTGCATAATTCAAGATGCATGGTACACGCTTGAACGTGCCCCATCTGCAAATGAGCCCAAACTTTTTCCTCCTTCGGTTTCCTTTTTTGAGAGGATGCTACTCCCTGCCCTGGTCATGGGGGAACTTCTGTCTCTTTGGGAATGGGTGGTAAAAGCCTATAAATCGGACAAAATATGTCACTTTACAAAATTTTCTGGGGTAGAGGCAAAGCGATTTTGTGGGGGCAGTCCCCATGGCGCCGCCACTGCCCTCAATGAGGGGTCATGGTTGGAGGATTTCTCCAATACAATGGAAGGCTAAATTGAGATACAGCAAAACGAAACTTATGTCACGGTTCGGTAATGAGGCAGCCTTGCGCTTGGAAAAAGAACCCCAGGACGGATGCCACCAGGGCCATTATTTAAAGACAAAACACTTGCAAAAGATTTCAGTGCAAATATCTGATTAAGGTATAATAAAAAAAAGGGTTTACTCTTCAAAACAAATATCACAACTTGTTTCTTCATGAAAAATAAATAAAAAATCGCAACTTCTTTCATCAGCCAAAACCCCAAAACTTCGTCAAAATCGTTTAAACAGTTAAGAGGTTAAAGGTTGGCGAAAAACAAGCAATATTTGAACACACTTATCGTGCACGCGATACATACTGGAAACAGTTAATACGAATATTCAAATGATTCACCGTTATTTCTTATTAATAATACGCAGGCAAAATTTTAAACGAAAGGAATATCGACATGCTTTCAATTGATTTTTCGGCCACCAGAGGCTGTAATGGCCATTGACCTTAAATTTATTTGTCCAGAATAGCCTATATATTAAATGGGCGCATCTTCAATGATAAAAACCAATGTATGACTTAATGAAGAAAATCGAAAAAGATGCATTCATTTTGATGGGACTTTTTCAGTACAGCAGTATTTTGCTGAGTTTGGCCAGTGGTAGTTTCAAGCTCTTTTTGCGGCTGTTTCACCCTTTTCCTGCATGGTTTTCTGATATTATGGTTGCTTGATAAGTTTATCTGTTTGCTGAGCATAAGCGGGATTTGGAGGAGCAAGGGGGCACTTTCCCCACTTTTTCCTCATAGTTTTTTTTCTCTCGCGATTTTGTGATCCCCCTCCTCACACACACACACACACAGACACAAACACACGCACAAACACACTCTTTTGACTTTGCTCTCCCCCACTTTCGGTGGACAAATCCCACCTATATCCATGCCGAGCATGCAATCAAAAATGGTAAGGCACGCAACTGCAGCTATTTCTCAATTGAATACTATTTGTGCGGTGCCCCGTAGTGCAAAGTGACTTCCATATTTTGTATTCTTCCACCTCTTTTGTTTCAAGTAATCATTTCATCGCCTGATCGAGACATCACGAATTCAGTCCTGTAAATTTCCATCAATTAATTTAATGGTCCGTCGAGAATCTTCAATTACATCTTCCACGCGAGTCGCATAGAGAAACAACAGGTGTTTTCTCGTCTCACCAGGGATACTGTTATCTTTATAACAGTATCCCTGGCATCACGCATTTTCCAAATAAAGTATTCACGGGTCACACTTGGACCATGTGACTACCATTGAAGTGATTATTATTCATGAGTGTAATATGACTATTCATGAGAAATAACAATCGCCAGCTATTCGTTAATCTCGGACACTTTCTGTCACAGATATCTCAGGAATGCATATCATAATCCGCATGTAGAGCTATTTTTCCATCACATCCTCATGGAAGTTATATTCTGCCTGTCTTATTGTCAGAGCGTCGACCTAGAATTTGGGTTTTGTAATGATGAAAAGAAAACACTTGACCTATTCTTTCATTGCGCATGCGACTTAAAGCGAATGGAAACTTTCAGCCTGACCGTACCGCGCGAAACTCAAAACATGGAAGTACGATGACTCAATGTGACTGCCACATGCACAATTGATCGGCAGATTCACTCAATGCATAACGTATATACACCGTACCGGCCGGCGTGACAAGCTCGCTGGTGGGATGGGTGGTTTTGCAAGCTGGCATTTAAATATATAAGTCAAATGAAAGCCCTTTCGAGAAGTTACTCATTTTTAGCTTCGAGTGAGTCAATGTCGCCAAGGTGTTTTCTCATCTGAAAAGGAACTAGCTTCATAAGTTTTACCACCTGACAGTAAAAGAGAACTTACGGAATAATTTAGCCCCGTCTGTAAGTAGTAAATTCTTTGCACTTTTGTTTGTTTACATTTTGCAAGACAGCATTGTGGGCCTTGTTCAATTAGTATATCATTTGCCAATATACGATGTAAGGCTTAAGTTGGGTCAGCACATAGCTCGAGAGCAGAAATAAAGAATTACAATACAGAATTATTGATATTTTCATCATACAGTCATAGCTTTGTCTAAATTTTCAGTATGTAAATTATGCCTAAGTTCAGAGTTTATACTAGGCCTAACGTTAGGACCTAGGCCCTACGTACGTTGCAGTAGACCTAGGCTACAGATTTCTTCTTCCAACTTAACATCCCTCAGTACGGGTTGACATAGGATTGCCAGCCATCACCAACGGCAGCCATACTGACACAACTGGCATCAGTTCGACGGTACTACAGCCTTACAGGGAGTACTATTTTTAACTGTTAGTTCTACGTTACTAAGGTTAGTAGGCCTATGCCCCTAGGTGATTAACGTTAGTTATTATACGGTACACATCCGTCCCTGGCCCTCAGTACGGGCTGACATCGGGATTGCCGCCTCGGACGGCCAGCCATCACTAACGGCAGCCATACTTAACACCAAACACGGGCTAGGCTGGCATCAGACCGACGGTACTACGGGTGGGGAGCTTGAGTTACTACTACATTAGCTGGTCCCCAATGTCATTGTCAAAATCAAATATCCAAAAAATTGGAACGCCTGATATTTTAGAAACTAGGTGCAGTACACAGGTACAAGCTATGTGCAGGCTAGTATGACTTTTCTCACGCCACCTCATTATGGCCACTTGGGGCAAAGTCACTTTCAGCGGGCACAGCCACTTTCATATTTGCCAGGTTCTCCAGTATACTAGCCTGCACATAGCTTGTACCTGTGTACTGCACCTAGTTTCTAAAATATCAGGCGTTCCAATTTTTTGGATATTTGATTTTGGCCTATTAAAGCGTAACCTCTCAAACTGTCCCACCGACGTTAAATCCACTGCTTATAAAGCTCTAGTCAGGCCAGTACTTGAGTACGCATCTGCAGTCTGGGACCCCATCACCAGTGCAATGTGGATAAACTTGAATCTATTCAAAGGAAAGCAGCCAGGTTCTGTATGGCAGACTACTCTTATAAATCTAGTGTAAAATACATGCTTTATAAATTAGATTGGCCCCTGCTTAAAACAAGAAGATACAACATCCGGCTACCTATGCTATATAAAATCAATAACAATCTTGTCGCCATCAATAAAGATGATCTTATCCCCACCGTCAGAACTGATACAAGAAATAATCATGACCTTAATTTCCAGGTTCCCTATGCTAAAAAGAATGTATATAAACACTCTTTCTTCCCTCACACACTAAAGGATTGGAATGCTTTACCGTCAGACATTGTACATGCACTAAGTCTCAACTGTTTCAAAGCTAAACTTACTAACACTTGTATTGCTAACTAGTTTTTTTTCTTTTTTATTATTATTTTTTACTCATACTTTTTACGCTCGGTTGGCGTTCATGTCCTTTTGAAGGATTTTTGCCGACTTAACCGATTCAGATTCAGATACCCACGGGTTTTTGTATATATTTTTGTTTGATTTTGCAAAATGGGGGCCGGGATACAGACCTTTGCAAGCGGGGATGGGACAGACTGCCATAGCACGTGGGCATGTGAAAAATAACAAATACATTCAATAGGAGAAATTTTGTCAGACAATTTTCATTGAATGAAATTCATGGCAATAATTTGAAGGGTTAGTTCAGGGGTCAAGCATGTTCATCTTCTAGAAAAGAGAACTTCAAAAAAAAATGGTGAAGAAAGCATTCAAAAATCTGTTTCTGTTAAGAAGATATTTAAGTTTAAATAAAGTTTGATATAATTTCTGTAAAAACAAATGAAATTAAACGTAGTTGTGACGTCACAGCCTCAGATTCCTCAAAGTCTTTGTGTATTTTGAAGAAAGTTTACTTACTTTTTTTACTATTTAAATTATTTATCCTCAAACCTTATTCAGGTGGTATATTATAAATGCCCTTCCTAGATTCAGTTTTACTACTTTTTTTGACATATTTAATGGTTTTTAAGCCACAGAATTGCAGGACAAAATATGATAGAATACATAAAGACTTTGAGGAATCTGAGACTATGACATCACAACTAGTCTGATTTTAGTCGTTTCTACACAAATGATACCAAATTTTTACACTTAAATATCTTCCTAACGGAATAAGATTTTACAATGCTTTCTGCACCATTTTGTTTCTTTTGAATTCCTCTTTCATATAAGATAAGATTGACTTGCTTGACGCCTGAACTAATCCTTTAAATAATTAAACATTAAATATTTTGAATTGCCTTCTGTCAGTCAGTTTCATGAATCGGACACTATCCAATTTACTACAGGCAGACAGACAGCTGGTGCATTATGTCGTAATTTCCATCCAGAATTTAAGCTTTTGAATTGAAGCTCTATACTTGCAGACTTGTCTATATATATATTTATATATATATATATATATATATATATATATATATATATATATATATATATATATATATATATATATATATATATATATATATATATATATATATATATATATATATATATATATATATATATATATATATATATATATATATATATATATATATATATATATACATATACATATATATATACATATATATATATATATATATATATCTATGTATATATATATATATATATATATATATATATATATATATATATACATATATATATATATATATATATATATATATATATATATATATATATATATATATATATATATATTTCAAACAATGATGATGATGAAAAAAAAGGGCGACATAAGTGCTACTGAATGTAGTTGAAATTATACTCTACTACACGTGCCTTTAGCAGTGGAAGGCGGGCACAACTTATCGCTGACACATGTCATATACGTAGGGAAACACGCCATACGGAGGAAAGCACGCCCATTTTTAAGCAATACAAGTGAGAACGACGAGAACACCACTTTTGCTTGTTTGATAACAAGGAAAAGTTTTTTTTTTCTCGAGATTTTATAAGCCCATATAGAGAGAAACGGAGATTATGGAGTTGAGGGAAAACATAGTTCAGAGAAAAAATGACAGGGGTCAATTGCTGAGAAAAACTGACGTTAACGAAGGAACCACGTGAAAAAGTGAGGAAAATTTAAATGGATGTAAACTTCGTCTGCTCGTCAGAATAGCGATAGAAGTGAACGAGTGCGAACGCAAAGAAACAGACGAGAATTTTTTCGTATCAGCAAACGTTTTGCGAATCGGAGCACAAATATAACTCTTGAGTGTTATCTTCAAAAAGTGATACGTTTTAGGGAAAACAGTGATTTTTAAAAAAAATCAATCGCCTTGTGCTTTCATATTTTTTACAGGAAGAATTAAGTTATTTATTTCAAGCTATCTACACAACTTATTATCAACATGGCTCCAACAACAAACGAGTTTAGAAGATTATTCCGCTCCGTGAAGAGAGAATACCCGGAAGCAGTGGAAACAGAAGTGAAAGGTAACTATTTATTTATTTTATTTTATTTTATTTTGTTTTATCAAATATATTTGTTTTTATTTTCTTTCCTGCATATTTTTCAATTCAATTATTGATGTCTTTATTCTTTCAACTACGTTCTTAGCCATGTGGGGTATTGCGCAACACCGGCGAGAAACGGAAGTACATACTATCAGACTATTCTGTGAGGCACTTTACTTTGAACATAAAGATCTTAACTTATTTTATTCTTTGGAGAAAAAAATATAAAATCTCTTTCGTAATTATGATACTCAAAATGGCAATCTCTTGTTAATTTTCTTGATCATCATTGCTGTCTCGGTTGAAACCAAAGTTGTCATGACGTAATTCTAATCTATATGTCGTCAACGGTTTTACATACTTGTATCCTCCTTGAAAACCCCAGGGAGTCTTCCTATCCGGGATCTTTCAAAAAATCAGCTATGTCAAATTTAAACAATCTCCGTAAACTTAATTGCCTTACAAAAATTTCAAAACTTTTAAGTGTTGGTTTACGGAAGAGAACAATTACTGTAGATAACCGGTTTGGAGACGGGTTCCGTTGTGTAAAAACATTTATGTATTGAGTACTGTGTGAGAATGAGATTTATTATGAGTGTGGTAACAAATTCACAAATGAAATGCATGTAAAAGCTTGATAAGCTTTTACACTCTCAAAATTTAGAGACACAGGGGAAGGGGGCATGTGGCCTTCACAAAGTAGGGGGACAGTGTTTGACAAAACTGATGTACTTTATTGAAATTCTGCCGAAAGTGAGGTAATGTCTTTCTCTGCCCCCCCCCTTCCTTTCCACCCTCGGAAATAATAAAATATGTATATATATAAAAACCAGAAAGAACCAGCCATACATTAAACGCTTCTCTTGATTTTTAACATGAACATTTTAAATCATGTTCGTTTCAGTTGTACATATTTTATTGAACATAGGGTCTGTATTTTTGTTTTGTTTTTGAGGTACATTAATATCTGTCTTTAAGAAAATCTGTAGTGTAGCCACACATGGTCAGAAAGGATAGTATGCATATGAGGTGTAACTATGTTAACATTGATCATCATTCGTTTTATTTCTATAACTCCCTGATAACACATTTAGGTGGCTTAGGCCTATCCCTTAAAAAAAAAAAATGAATAACATTTTATGTAACATAAAAGGCATTCTCATTCCTTAAAAAAAATACCCCGTTTCTATTCTAAGCTCAGACCCCGCCTTCTTTTCCTTATGTCTTAGAACGAAAGCAGCAGTAATGTATTTGTCCTTGTGAAAGTTGTTTACCACCAAACGTGTTTGTCCAAGTAAATTTTTACACCGACTTGAATGTCTTCAAAATGGTGGAGATATGTCCTCGTATGACCCTGGTGTCCTCAAATGTATACACAGCTTCCGGTCAAGGTTACAGCTGGTGTAAATGGAGGTGTAGAAGGTCATATTGCAACCGCTTATGTCAACGTAGGGATTTGATTAATGCTAACTGACAGCTGACCAGCAGATGGGACGGTATATTGCAGCGCTGCTGGAAAGATAGTGGTCAGCTTCGGGAATCACCTTTTTTTTTCCATTCGCATTCATTTTAATACCTTTAGGCAGAGAGCTGTTCAAGTAACAGCTCCCTGCTTTAAACAGCCTTGAGTTGCCTTCATAATGCGAAAACACGTGCTGGACTGCTGGTCAGCTGGTAACAAAGTCTTTACCAATAAGATACATTTTGTGGGATAGAATTAACTTTGTTTATGCTGTACTTGGATATATACAGTTAAAGGAGACATGAAGTCTGATATAATCCTTATTTCATATGATAGAGGATTAAAATCTAAACCAACTACTAAAAACAGCAAGTCAAAATCTCATTCTTATCTGAAGTTATCTATCTTGAAAGTCAACACATGGAGGCTGCCATTTTGCTCAATTCTGTATTGAAATCTTGTGAATGATGACATTATTTCCCCAACATAAACCAAGGAATGTAATGTATTTCTGTATAACTTTATATTATGTTTTTATTCCCAAATGATGTGACACAAAGTTTTAACAGCATGTTTTGACATTTTCATGTGTACACAAAAATGTCTTTTTTCCTTACAAAAGGAAGACAATTTTTCATGAGGTAGAAAACTTAAGAAAGATTATAAACAAATACAAAGCATTCCACCATCCTACCGAGCTAATGACGTCATAATCTGCATGTTTTCAAATAAAAATGGCGGCTCCCATGGTACTATTTAGTAGTAGCATTAAAGTTTTAAATAATTAAAAAGATGTGTTAGATTTCTTCGGGAGTTATGAAACTTGATCAGAAGATTTGTTATCTTAAATTCTATCATATGAAATAAGTATTATGTCAGACTTTGTTTCCTTTAAGAGCTTTTTTTTTATCAGTGGCGTAGCTAGGGCCCTACAGGCCGGGGGGCGAGTGGGGCCCTATGGTACTTATTGTTTTACAGGCTCCCTTATAGGGCATGATCCGGCTGCCCCCCCCCATAGCTACGCCATTGTCATTTATATTTCATTGTCATTATTATTTGTTCATATTACATTTTTATAACATTCATGTTAATTGTTGCATTGCCCTGAAAAGTTGAAGAAAAAAAAAATGAAAAAAAAAAATGAATTTGGAAATGTTGACATTTTTTCGTATACCCGCAATGCAGTACAATATGACATGTTCCCACACCTTCAAAACTTAAGTTGTGAATTATAACAATGGTCCAGAAAAAAAGGGTTTCTTAGTAGTACTGCACCCTATAATGCCATTGCTTAACAGATTAACAACAATCAATACACGGTTCATTATATCCAGTTGTTTGAAATCTGGTTAAACGAGAACTTACAGGTGGAACTAATCCAAGTTAAATCTCAAATAATGTCCATTATTGAGTTGTCTGAGAATGAAACATTCTTTTCACGTGAGGATTTGGTATCAATAGGTATTGGACCCTCCACAAAGACACAAGCACAATAGAGTTCTAGATAACTGTTAATTGTTTTGTGACATGTTGCAACACAGTAGCTATAGTTAGAAACTAATAAACGTTCAAAAGTCATAATTAAAACAAAGAAATACCAAAAAAAAATAAAGAAAACAATAAGAATGTTGTACATTTCAGCCTGTAATATGCAAGATTAGCTTTTTTCCCTTGGTATCAAATGTTATATACCAAAGATTTCAAAAATAGTGATAGGCCTGTCATGCCTATCAGGCCAGACTAAAATCCCATGTGGTCTGCTGGTATAGGGAATTAAGAAATTGATCGAAAACTTAGGAGACACAATTCACTGATTCAAGTCATTCATAACCTTGACCCCATTAATTACAAGCAGCACCGACCCCATCAAAAGATTATGGGTGTTTAAACTTTGATATTACCGACTCCTCCTAAAAACCCTCCACACGGGCATCCCATTTTTTAAAAAGCAATGATTTTTGCTACTTGTATATTTAAAATTGATTGATTTTTGGGGAAGAAATATTAATAAAATCAATTGCATTACAATCGATCAGCTAAACGTTACCCGGCAAACAGCGTTCGGCTCAGGGGTCACTCATGACAAGTTGTGTTTATAAACTAGAAGACAAACAGATAGAATGAGATATAGACCTGCATAAGATTGTCACAATTAGAGGAGATTTACTGGTCTACTTCCCCGTAAACTGGCAAAAGAATATTCTGGCATTGCATTTGGGTATGGGACCGGCTGATACAACCAGATAATCTAAATCTATTCTTTCAGCACGATTTTGGCTGAGATTTAGACAAATGCATCCATTTCCTTTAAAAGAATAATAATAAGGAACGACCTATGATTTACACGCAGATATTAAAACTTGATTTACTACAGTTTGTTACTTATACTTTAAATTGCGAAACATCGCAAGTTGAAAAGAAATTGATATAGCATTTCTAAGAACTACAGCATTGCATAACCTGATAACTCGTGACTTAAAATAGCATTGATGTCTGTAAATGTATTACGTCACCACGTACTGTTAGGGAATAACAACAACCCCATCCCCGGCCTCAAAATCTACCTTCCAATTTTCAAAGGAAATTAAACTCCGAAGAAAGGAAGGAAAATCTTATCGATCAATAAGTTGATTTTTCTGTGATATTATTGAGAAATTACTGGCATGCTTATAATTCCCAATTTCTGCTTGATTTTCGCAGGTCATTTACCCACCTGGCTTACAGGCTCTGTTTTGCGTAATGGTCCCGGTAAATTTGACGTTGGCGAAGACGAATACAAACATTGGTTTGATGGCCTAGCATTGATGCACAAATTTTCGTTCCATCATGGGAAAGTTTACTACCAGAACCGTTTTCTTAGAAGTAATGCATACAAGAAAGCAGTAAAATACAACAAAATCATCTTGTCCGAATTCGGCACACTCGGCATTCCCGACCCTTGCCGAAATATTTTTGAGAGGTGGGCTACTCGATTTATTCCGCTCAACGTGACGGATAACAATCTGATCAATTTCTTCAGGATCGGCGAGGATGTATACACATCTACGGAAACAATGAACCCAAGGAGAATTAATGTTGAAGACCTGTCGTCTGATCCTAAATCGGTAAGTAATGATAAATTTGACTGTCACCCATAAATTCAATTGGTCACATTAAACCCATATGGTACTTTATTGCCATATTGAACTGTTGACGGGAATACGAGTGTTGTGTTGGGAGATGGGGCTTACAGCCATGATACTGGACTATAAAATAGTCTCATATACATTACACACATTCTCGTATCTGGGTACGTCGCAGTCTTCAATGTTAATTGATATCTTGAATATAAAGTATATTTAAATGACATTTGATTGGCTGAAAAAAATTATTAAAAAACTGCCGACAGTCGAACTTGTGGCAATCTTGATACTAATCTTATATCATTATATCCATCTTCTTAAATTGGATTTATTTATTCTCCACAGATGAACTTATTATTCACATTGGGCCTTGCAACAGCATCAGCGCATGCGCAGAAGGACAGAGACGGTTGCACCTACAACATTGGCACAAGCTACATTAAGGGCAGCACATACAACATCATCAAATTCACACCAGGGTTAACAGGTACAGACTCATTTTCAGCCGTTCTAGTTAAACTGACAGTAAATGTACATCCTTAAATCCTCATCACACAAATCAACCCTTCTTTCTATTTCTAAAAATCGGATAGAATTATGTGCAAATATTGTTTTTGTGAAAACTTGCAGTTGACATGTTCAGCTTTATCAATGTTATTTACCTTGCTCATTTCAGACGATCCATCAAAATCGGCCGAGACCATTTGTAGTATTCCCGCCAGAAGTCTGACCAGACCATCTTACTACCATAGTTTTGGCATGACCGACAACTATTTCATTTTTCTCGAGCAAACACTGTACTGCAATGTCTCCAAACTTGCGTGCTCCGCCATTTTTAAAACCCCCGTGTGCCACTGTTTAGAATACGAACACGACGACGAGTCTTTCTTTCATATTATTCAAAAGCAAACGGGTAAAATCCTTCCAATCAAATTAGCAACTGTCTCACTTTTTGGGATGCACGTCATCAATTCTTACGAAGAGGATGGTCACGTGGTATTCGACTTGTGTTGCTATGACGACGACTCCATTTTGAAGAAGTTCTATTTGGATTACTTGAGAAATGGTGACAAGAATGGAGATCAAGAGTTTCCAAGACCAGAAGTGAGAAGATTTGTTTTACCAACGTCTATCGATGATGTAAGTATCACGTATATTCGTAGACTTTTATAGAGAGAGTTCTGAAAATATTTCAAACTGGATCAAGCTTGAATTTAAGTCTGAAATGTTGATAAAGATGGAAAATATGACTAAATGTCAGCGTATATATTTTTGCAAAAACTTTAAACTTGGCAGTTTGTTATTTACATGTTTCGAAATGAATAAACACCCATTTAATTTTCTTGTGCTTCAGAGAAACAATTTATATAATCTTTGTAAGAAAATTGAGTTAAATGTTTAGATAATTATTTCATGATATTTACATCCATCCATTAATTTGTATCAACAGGACACACCGATGGGTATCAATCTCGTCACCTTACCATACACCACGGCCACTGCGATGCTCCGGGAGGATGGCTCTGTCTTTCTAAATTACGAAATCGCCTCTGACGTAGGGATTGACATGCCACGCATCAACCCCAAAGTAAACGGGCGCAAATACCGCTACGCATATGGTTGTGCGAACAAGAATGTCGGAGAGTTCATGAACACAGTAAGTAGTTGTGATTTCAGCCGTTTTGTGAAACTGCATCGGGATTACAGCAGGACAAATATCTGCATATTATAATAAACATACGATATTGGTGTAATAAGTCTGACATTTCGGTGTTTTGTTTCAGGGGGTGGCAAATATATGAGGGACAAAAGGTTTTAAAAAGAAGTTTGGTGGTACATTATATCAACCAACCATACCCACCGTGAACGAAGAGAATATAAGACAATTTGTCACAAGTTTCATAACGTGACTGGTTTTGTTTTATGAAGTGACACGATGACATCATGCTCCCTTTGCAATTGCCACGAACTGATGAAGCTTATCTGTTGATATTACATAATTCAAAATCTATTGCTCAAGTCTTTTGGGAATGAAAAGATGATGTTCTTCATCACAAAGTGTGCTCATTTATGTGATTATTAAGTAGGAAAATTATTAAATTATTAATCGTATTTTAAGTGATCAATGTTATGCTTGAATTACCATTCTTATGCCTAAATTACCATTCTTATGCTTAAATTACCAATATTATGCTTAAATTACCAATGTTATGCTTAAATTACCAATGTTATGCTTAAATTACCAATCTTATGAGTAAATTACCAACCTTATGCCTAAATTACCAATTTTATCCTTAAATTGTCAATCTTATCCTTAAATGACCAATCATATTCTTAAATGACCAATCATATTCTTAAATGACCAATCATATTCTTAAATGACCAATCATATTCTTACATGACCAATCATATTCCTAAATGACCAATCATATTCTTAAATGACCAATCATATTCTTAAATGACCAATCATATTCTTAAATGACCAATCATATTCGTAAATGACCAATCATATTCTTAATTGTATCTTTAAAGTAATCGAATTGATCCTTAACTGATACCTGTTTTCTCGTCTTCTCCAGGTGGTCAAGATCGATCTTGAGACGAAGAAGAGCAAGATTTGGCACGAGGAAGATTGTTACCCATCTGAACCTATCTTCATTGAGAGCCCTGAAGCAACAGAGGAAGATGATGGTGAGTTGTTTTGTCATTCAGATGGTTAAAAAAAAATACGATTGGAGTTTAATGGGTCAGGGAGTTTTCCTTAAGAAACACGAATCCTTGGTTGACGCAGGAATTTCCATGAATAGAAAGACAACTTTACCTACTCAACATAAAAATTAAATAAAAATCAAATCAAAGACGCCCAAAGTTAGTAAAGAACTTATTAATGTTGACTTCTAAAACGCCGAATATCTATCCATGAGAACTCTTTGGTCAATTTCAAACTGTTACCACGTGTCACATGAGTATTTGCTGAAACATGCAAGAAATAACAGGAAGTCAAAGCATCACTATCAGATAGGAACTTAAAAACCAGAATCATATCTCCACGTCCTCTTCTCAACTCAAGCGTGGTCAAACCAAGAATTTGCAACCTAGCTTCATAAGAGAGATTCCTTACTTCGGGAATATGTTATGTAACATATGTTATGTTACATATGTTATGTAACATATGTTATGTTACATATGTTATGTAACTTTTGAGTATTCTAGGTAGTATTAAGTCATAAAAACTTATGTCGTCCTAATACATAATTTTTGGCCTGATTTTATAACCTTAGGCTATGTACAACGTGCGTATTTCTAAACGACGCGCGATAATACCACGCAAACCTAGAGCGTGTTTTGCTGTGCACTCAAACTGGTTGGTTTGTTTACTCTTAACTAAGGGTGCATTTTTGAAGATTTGAGGTGTTGCTCAGTAATATGGTATTTCGCAATTGTGGTGTTGAATCGAGAGGTAATGCTCAATGCAGTTGTATTGTAATGTTAACTTGAGAAAACGTCAAGGCAGGCAAATATCTGCATTGACAGAAACAATGTCAATGTCTTGAGCAATTAATCATCCCAATGACATCTTTTGTCATGTGTTAAGGGCAGACGGAATGGGATGGGTACTACTACAGAAAACAAAATGACACGGTGTTAAAGATTATCAAAGTTCATAGGATATATACTAATGTCAAAACATGAATGTCTAGCCGGTTTTGGAACATTAGACACTTAAAAATAGTGGGTAACTATTGTCTAGGAACATGAATGTTAGAGCCGGTTTTGAAATATTATACGACGACTCACTTAAAATAGCTGTAACAATGAAACTGTTTGACAGTTTGAGGTTTGAGAACACCAGGAGCACTAAATCGTTTCCCCTATATCGGCTGTAACTGTTTTGACAGGCTGACTGAAAGCTTTCTCAATAAGTACCGGCCGGTCTTTTGAACTGTCCACCGCAGTTAAGTATGGAGTCCGGTCCTTCATTGTGTAGTCACATGAGATTCAAGTCTGAAGACTTATTTTTAGGAAAGAAAGAAAAAAAAGTGAGGGGGAAAAAATTGGGCGCGACTTTTAAATTTAATGCGCGGCGAAATCGTTAGATCTCTGCGGCGTGATCTAAAGATACTATCAATCATTTTTTCTTCGGATGTAACTTAAAAAGTCATGAGTTGAGAAAAAGTAGAACAAAATGGCGGTTTATGGGAAGATCAAAATCAAAACGTGCTATCATACTTGTATATACTTTAGCTCCAAATGTTTGTTTTTATGAGGGAAAAAAGAAGTGAATATTCCTCACGTGTCGGCGGCTACAGGTGAAACTTTGCAAAGTGTGAAAGATTTAATTTTAGGAGATAGCTAGGAGAAGATTTTATGAATTGGCAGTTACTGGAAAGTAGTTAAGTACCGATACATCCACTTATCCTCGTTGTATGAGTAAATGGGGAAGGGGGTATTGCTTCTGTGTAGTTTTAAAGTTTCCATGACGATCATATTTGTGAGAAGAAAAAAATCTTTAGTATCAATAAATGTTAAGGCACCGGTTGCTTTCTATAAATTTTTGACTTCCATTGATGCCAAATAATCTTGCTTTTGTCGAATTGAGAATACTCGATTCCAAGAAATTGATCAAAACAAGAAACAATGATAAATGAAAAAGCACGTGTAATGACGTCATTACAATTGAGAAAAGATTGCTCCCAAACGTTGAAAGATTTGTGCGCTACTGCGGTGTTGTCAAGGCAACAACAAATACATTTTTTTTGTTGCCTGGAAATGTGAGTGGGAATTGTAACAGGAGAGATCGTGGACTTGTATGATATCTATAACTCATTGGGGAGCCATTCCTGTTAAACGGTTGTCGAACTCTAAGAAAACTGGAAAGCTTCGTACGTTGACATTTCTCTTCAAGAGTTCCCCTGTATACTATTAGTAGGAAAACTACCACATGCCTCTAACAAATGAATTCTTTTCATTCCAAAATCGCTGTAAAACAAAAGAAAATACAATAACATTAAGCACTGATTTATGATTATTTAGGGGGGAGTTTTCGTCGAAATGAAAGATAGTCTCCCAAGAATTCTGGATACTGCACATATTTGTGGTGACAAAAGCTTTTTTTAACTTTTTTTTTTTAAACAAACAGACAAAGGATGATGAAATTACCTTGTGCTTTTAACTTTTCGAATTATGGAAGAAAGAATTTGTTGAATTGATCCCTGCAACCAGTTAGTTTACAACTGGTTATCAAAGGCCGTGGCCGTCTTTGATGTAATGTCCAGCACTGGATGATTTCAGGACGTTAAACTTTGCTATTTTATGCTATGCTATGCTAATAACATGGTGCAATTATGCAATGACAATTTGCAGATCAAAAGGAATTTCAAACCTCATAAACTAATGGTATTGAATACTTGTCAATATTGAGATTAATTACATTTTTTCCAATCAAATTTGCTTTGGATTGTGCGTCAATTCCCGGTAGACCTATATCTTATATTTGTTTTTTTCTCTTTTTTTTTAAATTTCAGGTGTCATAGTAACCACTGTCGTCAACCCTAAGCTCGAGCGATCTTTTCTCCTGGTGCTGAATGCACAGACCTTTGACGAATTAGCGAGGGCGGAAATTCCAGAAAATGTCGAGTGTGCGTTGACATTCCACGGGGAGTTTATTGGCTAAGTGGTTCCGTAAACTTTCCATGCATGTAATCACCGTGTCGTGGGAACAACGACGCTGATTTTGCCGAAAGACATCACGAAGTCGTCCAGTGGACAACCGCGAGCTGTTCTACGAGAGGAACTACTTTAATTACGCGCGTTGTGAGTAGTCACCGCGAATTGAAGGAGCAATCACATCAGTAGCAGTGGAGTAATATCTGCAATGACAACAGGATAATTGACTTCCAGGTTACTTGACGAAGAAGATAGGATAAAGCACTTGTTGGAAGATGACTGATAAATTAAAACAACTTTTATCTATCGAAAATTGACACTCTTGTGCCTTATTTTTTCAAGCACTGGGATTGTGCTTATTGTGCTAGTAATTCCAATTATCAGGACGATATACCGTTTTCATGCGTGAAATGTAGATCCGTTTTGATTTGCCAACATCTATCTAATCTATGCAATAATGGATCATAAGAGTCGATGGACTAACTATGCAAATATTACTATGCAAGTTATACTAAGGAGACATATTCATTTAATATTTTAGGACTATCCACATGTCCATGTTCGTAAATGGTCAAAAGTGCTAACAGTAAGTATCAACCTAAAAAAGGGAAAGAAAAAAAAAATGATTAAGATATATTGGCGATAACTTCAAATGTTCGAAACCTATTTAGGCTGCCTTAGTTAGAACCTGCTGATCAGACTTCTTAATTGTATTCAAAGAGTTGGGCTGGAGAACTTAAAAAGAAAATATTTAGGACACATGCTTGTATTTTCCAATCAGTCAATAATACGGCTTGGTACATTGTGACGTCAGCAAAGTTAGAGAGGGTGTGTTTACAGTTGACCTTGTCACTTAAATTTATTGTCAACAACATTTTCAAGTTCCAACAAATTCTCTCTCTAGTAGAGACATGTTTTACTAGAATTAGGTATTATGAAATTAACTACTGTCTTTCACGTGTACGGATACACCTATTTAACTTTGTAACTTATTGATTAATTTAATATTTTGTACAATTTTTGACTATTTATGGCTAATTTTTGTACAGGTGTTGGAAGTCACTGTTATTACACAGTGAAAAATAAGATTTGTGTGTAAGCATGTCGTTATTAAAATGTGGCGGTATATTATTTTATTCAAAAACGATTACTGATTGGTCTATCAGTATTATTGCACGTTGGGCCGTTGTATTTCGACCAATTAGGACACACGAATTGAAATATGTTTACCTCCACGTTAGAGGCGATAAATAGCCGAAACATGAGTTGCGAAAGCACATGCTAAAATTGACAAATTGATTACGTAAGTATAATTGATGGCATAAATGAATTTGTTCCTGATATTTAATTGTACCAGTTTCAAAGTAGTACCGCGTAAAATTCGAGGAAATGCTTAATAAATTCTCTCCCATCTTAATCAAGTCCCATTTTCATTTAAAGAATTGAAAATGTTAAACAGAAAGGTAGCATGTACTTTTCTAGAAATTTGTTGTGGGAAAAAAAGTGTAACTGTTGAGGTGAGCAGTAGTACATGGTTATTTATTTGACATTATTTCGTTTGTTAACACCTATACTTTTATGAATCAGTTCAAATGTTTGTCATTGTCAGTTGTGCCACAAACTGGAAACATTTTTTATCTATTATTTGCCGAAAAACTGGAAAACGTTTTAGTTTCCGACGTACCATTTGGAACTAAATCTGTGTCAGGTTTGAGTTATTTTAATCATAATGATAATCCATATATTTATATAGCGCACACTTCGATCTGGCAATCTTCAGTGGCGCTTTACAAATAAAACATCAATACAATGACAAAACAAGAATGACGGCCGCTCTCCCAGTGCAATGGGACCGATATAAACAAAACAAATAAAATAGGAGATACCACTAAATTGATTGAAAAGGTCAGTTTTCAAATGATGCTTAAAAACATTTACCGACTGAGCAAGTTTGATATAATCTGGTAGGTCATTCCACCATGTCGGTCCCATTACACTGAAAGAACGACCAGTAAGTGTTACGTTTGGTAAATGGTACAAATAACTTTTTATATGAGATAGTAGACCCGGTGTTCCGTCTATTAGGTATATCAATTAATAGATCCTTCAAGTAATTTGGTGCCTGATTATTTACACACTTGTACACTAAGGTGTAAGTACCATATGCTGGATTCTCAATTTGACTGGAAGCCAGTGTAAGATTTTTAAGGCATCCTTACTGCTATGATATTTTTGTTTGTCCAAAACTGTTTTGGTCGCAATATTTTGTACCCTCCGAAGTTTGTTCAATTGTTATTTTATAATATGGTTAATCTTCATGCGTTAGACGTATGTTTAAATGTGAACCGCACTCTGTGTGTGCTGAGTACTGTAATGGGACAATATGAAACTCTAAAATGTCGATTATTTTGGAATTAAAATTAAAGTTAGTTTTTTTAATATTTAAAAAAAAGTAAACATCTCGGGGTGTTACACGAGTAAACACGTAACAGTACACATTATATAGCTGAAATAGTTTTATGGGCAGATTAACGATAATGTTAGTCCTAATTTGTAAAAGATAAAGAGGGCAGTGTATTTCTCTCCCTAAATTACTATAATTTATTTCGGTGTTTATTATTAACACTTATTTCGGTTATAAGAAATAAAAAAATAATATTCACTCGTGATATTTTCAGTAACAACATTTAAACTTCCTGACCATATGCGTATACATTCTATGTAACCTAAATGCGTATACATTCTATGCAACCTAAATGTGTGCCTTTCGAAGAAAGAACCTTTTCACGTTTTGTATGTTTTTGTATTTTTGATTGAAAATCTATTAATTTAAAAAAAGTATTCATTCTTTCCCACCGGGGCTGGTCCCCACATTTTGAGATTGACTATTTGTATTTTATATGCTATATTGTAATATAATTTATATATTGAATATTTGTGACGTCATTCCACGGTGAACCGATGAATACACATGAACTTGAAACAGTACTTTGAAAAATGTCGTCTAATTTTAGAATATTGTCACTTTCTTCGAGTTCCTACAGTAAGCACAATACTGCAGTATGGAGTTTCAATTGGACTGGCTTACAGTTTTAAACACGTTAAACCAAATTTAATAATCCCCTTCCCCTTTCTCACCCATCATGGACAACATATTATGTCCCTCTCTTATATACATCGTCTCTTTAGGTCAAGACTGGTTTCTACCGGCAGATTGCCGTATGAGAGATGATCTTCTCAACCTCAAATCGGTGGCACAGCATCTGATATCTAGTCTTTCGATACCAGTAAAACTTCTTAAAAAAAAAAAAAAAGTGGAGGGAGAAGGCAGGGGGTGGGGGGAGGGGGAGGGTTCAGATCCTCCCAACCTTCCAATTTGTTGCTTCCAGGTAGTCTTTCAGTCCGTATAATTGTAAAAAATCAGTACATTTTTGGGGAAAACTTACCTCTTTTTCGCACTTTTTGGATAAGAGGCAATGCCCCGCCCCTAACTTTCGAGGTGAGGCTTTGGTGTCTCTATACCTTCAACACTTTTTCGCAGCCACTGCTCCGCCTTGTGCAATCTTAAAGGGTTAGTCAGTTAGTTAGCTCAGTGGTCAAGCAAGTTCATCTGTTGAAAAAGGACTTTAAAAGAAACAATAATGAAGAAAGCATTCAACAATCTTATTATGTTAAAGAGATGTTTAGATTAGGTTCAGTATCATCTGTATAGAAAGGACTAATATCAGACTAGTTGTGACGTCATACCCTCAGATTTTGTGGCATAATAGCCATTGGATATGTCAGGAGAGTAGTTAACATAATCTAGTTAAGGGTAATTAGAATTTACTACCTGAAAATAATTATTCAGATTGTAAAAAAGTCCCGGGGGAATAAATGGAGGGGGCGACAGGGAGGGGGAGGGGGGGGGGGGGGGGTAGGGGGAACTTCCATACTAAAGTGGTAGGTATGTGCCGTCCATATTTTCAAAAGTGGACTGCAGTATGATACATTTTTTTGGTAACTGCAGTTTAACAGTTTATGATTTTGATACATGCAGCATGAAAATAAGTGATTTTTGATACCTGCAGTACGAAAATAAGTGATTTTTGATACCTGCCGTATGAAGAAAAAAAGAAGTGTTTTTTGATACCTGCAGTATGAAAATAGGTGATTTTTTGAGACCAGCAGTACGAGAGATTGGATTTTTGTTACCTGCACTACGAAATTCTGAACTGCTCGGGCGGCACATGTATATATACCTCTTATATGGAAGTGCCCCCCACCCCTACAAGTGCTTCCCCCCCCACACAAAAATGTGTTTAAAAAGTTAAACACATTTTCTTTAAAATCCACATTACCAATTGTTAAGTATGTAAGAATTAGGGAGCCAACCTTCCATATAGTCTATAGTTGACTTATTACACCAGCCATTTCTACACAGATAAGACAACACTTTAAACTTGATTATCTTCTTAACGGAATAAGATATTGAAGTAGTTTCTTCACCATTTTGTTTCTTTTGAAGTCCGCTTTCATATAAGATAAACTTGCTTGATCACTGTACTAATTCTGTGAGTTAAATCTAGCTGTTCCTAGATTTAAAGACGCAACCGGATCATCATTCGCGATCGCGGTAAAAACTTCAACAGTTGACATGGTTGAAGACAGAAATCGAAAAGAACAAAAAATGCAGCCACCACCTAAATACAATGACGTTGCAATATTATGCAACATCACCGAAACAACAAACTTTTTCCTCCGATGGCTGCCAACTTCTTCCCTTACCTTTTAAACACGAGAAAAACTTAGTTCTCCGTATAAGACAATCTTGAATCAAATGATGATATCACGGAGTACAAACTTAGATATGTATAATTTTTTTTAATTTTCTTTAAGTTTTGACTCCGTGGTCTTTTACAGTGAGAACTGAAATTTCTACGCTAAGCATTGTTACGGCCTTATCACACCGAATCGCGGCGAGCGATTTTTAAAACAAAATTGAATAAAACAAAAGGAAAAGAAACATTTTGACTTTTTGTTTTCAAAGAAGCATCGTCATCGCATGGCTATTCAGATGATAACTGAAAATTGATTGAAAGGGCTTTTTTTTACCGCCCATTTAAGCAAAATTCGCGTCGCGACAGAAAATCGCACCCCACTAAAGCGAATTTCTCCACAGTATGAACAAAAAAGCATTTCTAACAAATTTTCCAGCATCATCAGAAAGCCTCAATTGTAAACTTCATCGTGTGTAAGCAAAAAGTCAAAGCATTTTATAATATTTGTTTCCTGTATGAGGCTAAAGAATCGCTCGCCGCGTCGCGTTCGGTGCGTAATGGTTTTTACTCGTGCCAGAGAGCGTGACGTCATAGGCCGAATGACGTCACGCTCACTGCTCGTACGCTTACATAAGTTAGAGAAAGAGAAACAAGAAAATTTCACGGGCGTATATAAAGTGTTTAAAGCGCAGGAATTGATTGCACTGTTTGAGCGTTGCAACTACAACGCGTATAAACGACATATGCTTACGTACGCGCCACGAGGGTAAGATTTTCAAAATATTGCGCACGCTAATTTAGAGGCGTAATATTAATATTTGTGCGCGCACATGTACATGCTCCGGCATTACATGTATTGTTCAGAGCGTTTCACGATTTTGAAGGGAAAAAAAAAAGTGAGAATAAATTGCTGTCTTTTTTTCATTCTTTCGAATTTTGACCATTTATCATTGTTGTTTTTTCCAACTTTTAAAACTGCAACTGGAAACAAACTGACGTGTGTTTAATTGGTTGATTTTCATATCGAAATTTTGGGCTCCCACAAAACTTTTTTTGGGGGATGTGTTAAATCCCATTGACTAATTTGTTTTGTGTGTGGCGCAACTTTTTCAACGGACATGGGCTCATACCCAAAGCTAAACGGTAGATTTGGAGATTTGCTATATTTGGGTGTGTGGACGTGTACTAGTAAACATGATCACATGATCACAAAGGAAGAAAACTCTTAATCTGCATGTTGGCATTGTTCCAAAGAAGGAATCATTAATCCTAACGTTTAGAGCAGTTGCTTGATAAAATCACAAAACAAATTACACCGGAAAACCAATGCTCTTCGAATGTTGCCCGATAATTAAAGTTTTCCGATAATTAAAAAAGAAAAGTCACAAAGCTAAGATAGGGGAAAGATAACATAGTCTTACTTCACTTTGGACGCCAATTTTGAACGGCTTATCAAAAAGTAGGTCAGATATTAAACTGCTCAAGAAACTTACCCATGTATGCATCGAGCGAAAAATCATGCTTGCATTCAGTGGCTGCAATTTTTTTCAATATTGGGGTGGGGGACAAATCCAAACAGTGATGTAGCCAGTATGCCTGACATAAGGCTTTGTTTTTAATGGGGAAACCATATTCGTCCCCCATCACCGGGATCGCCGACAACATGATGCCCACATTTACTCGCAAACAGGGCCGTTATTACAGGGGACTTGTTCCCCCCCCCTTCCCCCCACCCTCCCACCTCACACCTTCTGGCAGAATTTGGAAGATAAAATACATATTTTGAGAAATAAATGTCGCCCTACTTTGTGGAGGAAAAGTAATGAGCCATGTTCACACACTTTGTGAAGGAGAATATAGGGAGGTATGTTTAGTTTTTGAGTTGTCAGGTTGTGGCTGATCAAATTTCGGTCAGGTTTTAACTTATGCGAAATTTGTGATGTATATCCCTGGTATAACTGGCATGCTGGGCTGACAGCTCAAAATCTTTATGTAATTTTGTCCTAATTCCTGCTATAATTGTTTGAGGGGCATGGCAGGAAAGGTTGGGGGGGGGGGGAGGGGAAGAGAGGGGGGGAAACACTAGAATTCCTTAAAAGCGAAGCGCGAGGGGGTCATGGCTCTATTACCACCACCTGCTTCCGGCGCCACTGACTGACACAGAGAAACACAATTTGGTGTTGTCTTTTTATTCTTAAGATTATCAATGAATGGAATTAGAGGCGCGTAAAACAAAAAAAGAGGGCGGCATTTCTTTATAACACTTTAGAAAATTCTAGATCTAAATTAAATTAAGCCTACTTTAAAATAGGAAAAGACATAACTTGTATTATACAACTTGATACACATGCCCACAATTTGACTAATCATTATATATATATATATATATATATATATATATATATATATATATATATATATAAAAAATATATATATATATATATAAAAAACAAAATAGGAAAAAATGACAATGTCTCTAGCCAACAAATTATTTTAAAAACCAAATATTTCAGAAAACTCCTGTTTCCTTCTTCAGTGGTATGAGTTATATATATATATATATATATATATATATATATATATATATATATATATATATATATATATATATATATATATATATATATATATATATATATATATGTATATATATAAATGTATATATATATATTTTAAGTATGATTAATAACATATTTGTGTACCGGAGTCATCCGCGCACAGTGCAGAAATTCATCCAATCACTGGTCAAGGAATAGTAAACAAACAAAGAGCGCAACGCAGAATACGCTCGATTTGCATCACGTGTTGGCATCTTTCATATGAAAACTGAACAGTGCTAAACTGAAAAACATTCATTTCTGGTTATTATGCGTTTAGAAAATGGTTATTTTTGCATCTTGCTATTTTATTTTCGATTACTGAAAGTGTCTGGGTGCTTTTTACATTGCCAATAAGCATGATTTGTGTACAGTTGGCAATAAATACAAACTTACTTCCGGTACCAGCTAAGTGCGTGTGACGTCACATACACATACTCCATAGAGAGTGACGAAACACTAGTACGTGACGAGGACAAAACAAAATGTACTTTAATGTTTGCTTACTATTTATTGACCGGTGATTGGATCCTCCACCACGACGTCATTGCACATAAATGTGTTATCACGTTTTGAAACGCGTACGCGTTACTTCCTACGCGTCGACGTCGTAATAATCACCAAATCACGTACCGTAATTTGAGAGCTGAGTAGGAAAGTAAACGCGACAAGAAGTGCACGTAAATTATACCACGAACTAACTGAACTCAAATATTCTGTACTTCGAACATTAAGAGGAAAATTTGAAAGGACCTTTCAACGGGTTCATTGATACCAGCGACTGAGCGACAAACAATGAGCGGCGATGATCTGTGTACGTCATCAGTTCTGACTTAGATACACGTTCAAACACGTTTAAACTCAGCATCACCACGTTCTGCTGGATGTAAGTTGACGAAACATGAGCTAGAAATATCAACATTCTTGAAGTTCATCTTCAAATGTTCTTGTTACGCCCATTTCACGGGTGTTATTTGCACACACACACACACACAAAATCAATATTGAGGCTACTCTCAATGCATTTGCGATAATTTGACCCAAATTGAATTAGAAGGGACGTCCCACCTGCCTACACGTTTTATGTCGTCAAATGACGCAAAAGGCATGAACGGTGCCAGTTTGCGCTGTTAATACGATCTCAAAATGTGACCAGGTGCCAGTCAATTTCTTTCCGATTTATAACTCTCAATATGCAATTAAATGTGGAAAGAATGTTTTTTTTTTTGGCTGAAAATTTCCTTATTTGAAACCAAAATCAGGTGGTGAACTCCATGCAGTGTTTTTTTGTTGTTACTGTTTTGGCACTCTTTTAGATTTTTCCAGGGCTGGTCGAGTTTTCGAATAAAATGATACTGTATGGCTGAACAATATGGTGGCATAACTTTATTATTCTCGCGTGTTATACATGTTCCTATTAATTAGGTATGCTCCCGGACTGTATGGTAAATAAACATGAACGAATAGTTGTACCTCATCTCTTCAATTTGAAATTTTTTTGAGTGCAAATTATTGGGAGCGGGGTGGCCTCATGGACTCCTCGCCCCTGTGCATACTATAAACATATATCGGGGACTTGTCCTCCACTTTCCGGCAGAATTTAAAATATACATCCAGCCCACCATTCCGATCAAACCCACCATCAACAACCTCTCTCGTGTCGACAACGTTCATATTACCCGTCTTAGAATTGGTCACACCCACCTCACTCACTCCCACCTCCTTATTGGCTCCCCCAGCCCCTCTGCAACAACTGCCATTGTACCCTCCAGTCCATCACCTTCTCCTTGCTTGCCCCCTGTACAACCTTCCCAGAGCTTCTCTCGCTCCCACAACTCAATTGCCGAGTTCTTTACCCTCCGGATAAAATTATCTCCTTTCATCATGCTTCCCTCTACGACCATATTTAGTCCTCCTCTCCCACCCCCTCTCTCTACTTTTTTTCACCCATGCACCTCTTCTCTCGATCCTAGCTTTCTGACTTTTACTTCTTGTATTTCTCTCATTCTCCCCCTGTTTTTTTCCTTTCTACCTCTAGAATGATCTAACCTCTCAGGCACAGTTTGTTCCTCGTTGACGTGGTGCCGTTAAGCCCTCATCAAACAAACAAACAAAAGTTTTTGAAAAAAACTGTTTCTTTTGCCTCTAGGATTTCAAGAAGAACGTAAACAGCCAGGGTAAAATAAGAAATAGGTCGCGCCTATAGACCCGGAAGCCAGGCCTTTAACATTTTATTTGAAAACTTTAGACCCGGCAGCCTGGTCTGTAACATTTCATTGAAGACTATGGACCCGGCTGCCTGTATGTTACATTTCATTGAAAACCATGAATCTGGCGGTCTGTTCTCTGGACTGGTAACATTTTATTGAAAACTTTGGATCTGGCGGCCTGGTCTGTGGACTAACATTCCATTGAAAACCATGGATCTGGCGGCCTGATCTGTGGACTGTAACATTTAATTGAAAACCATTGATCTGGCGGCCTGGTCTGTGGACTGTAACATTTAATTGAAAACCATTGATCTGGCGGCCTGGTCTGTGGGCTATAACATTTCATTGAAAACCATTGATCTGGCGGCCTGGTCTGTGGACTGTAACATTTCATTGAAAACCATTGATCTGGCGGCCTGGTCTGTGGACTAACATTTCATTGAAAACCATTGATCTGGCGGCCTGGTCTGTGGGCTATAACATTTCATTGAAAACCATTGATCTGGCGGCCTGGTCTGTGGACTGTAACATTTCAATGAAAACCATTGATCTGGCGGCCTGGTCTGTAGACTGTAACATTTCAATGAAAACCATTGATCTGGCGGCCTGGTCTGTGGACTATAACATTTCATTGAAAACCATTAATTTGGCGGCCTGGTCTGTGGACTGTTGAAAACTATTGATCTGGCGGCCTGGTCTGTGGACTAACATATCATTGAAAACTATAGACCCGGCTGCCTGGTCTGTAACATTTCATTGAAGAATATGGACCCGGCTGCATGTATCTTACATTTCTTTGAAAACCATTGATCTGGCGGCCTGGTCTGTGGACTAACATTTCATCGAAAACTATTGATCTGGCGGCCTGGTCTGCCGTGTAACATTTCACTGAAAACTATGGTCAGTATGGATCCAGCAGTCTTGGCTACAATTTATTCCTAATGCAAAGCCATTTTATTTTTCATTTTCGTTGTACAGCTCATACTTGAAATATTGTTGCACCCTGTGAATTATGATCATTATTATTATTCTTGTTACATTTCCATAAAAACTCTGCGGCCATGTTTTAGTAATATCTACACAAAAAAGTTGATAATTTATAACCTCTGTCCATGGAGCTACCACTGTCCACGGAGCTACCTCTGTCCATGGAGCTACCTATGTCCATGGAGCTACCTCTGTCCATGGAGCTACCTGTCCATGGAGCTATCCCTGTCCATGGAGCTACCCCTGTACATGGAGCTACCCCTGTCCATGGAGCTACCCCTGTCTATGGAGCTACCCCTGTCCATACCGCTACCCCTGTCCATGCAGCTACCCCTGTCCATGGAGCTACCCATGTCCATGGAGCTACCTCTGTCCATGGAGAGCTACCTCTGTCCATGGAACTACCCCTGTCCATGGAGCTACCCCTGATCACGGAGCTACCCTTGTCCATGGAGCTACCCTGTCCATGGAGCTACCTCTGTCCATGGAGCTACCTCTGTCCACGAAGCTACCTCTGTCCACGGAGCTTCCTCTGTCCACGGAGCTACCCCTGTCCATGGAGCTACCTTTGTCCATGGAACCACCTCTGCCCATGGAGCCACCTCTGTCCACGAAGCCACCTCTGTCCACGGAGCCACCTCTGTCCACGGAGCCACCTCTGTCCACGGAGCTACCTCTGTCCACGGAGCTTCCTCTGTCCACGGAGCTACCCCTGTCCATGAAGCTACCTTTGTCCATGGAACCACCTCTGCCCATGGAACCACCTCTGTCCATGGAGCCACCTCTGTCCACGAAGCCACCTCTGTCCACGGAGCCACCTCTGTCCACGGAGCCACCTCTGTCCACGGATAAATATTTTTTGGGCCAGTAATTTAAACAAATTGGCCCCCAAAAAAAAAAAAAAAAAAAAAAACCCTTTGTATTACATTGTTTATTTAATATGTGAATTAGGACTGTAATGGGAAAAAATGGCTTAAGTGCAACTAAAACATTTTATTGGAAGTGATATTTTTGTCATGATTTTTTGTGGAAAAAGGTGGCGCGTAAGAGTACCTATGCCCCTTTTTTGTGACTGGGGGTATTTCCCCCTGCCGTCACTTCCTATACGCCTGCGCCTATGCCCTCAGTACAGATATGGTGTAGTGCAATTTCTTCAGTTCTTCCACGCTAAGGGTACAAATACGGTTTAAGAGAGAAGAATATACAGGCCAAAACCTTTTGCTGTTGGGGTGGGGTGGAGTTGGCCCCAGTTACAATTACAAAATAGTTTTCAGTGACAGATCCAGGATTTTTTAAGAGGAGCGCGCCCGTTAATAACATATAGCATAAAAAGAGGTCCAATGAGTGCTTATCTGGCCACTAAAACGTGCTTTAGGCTCAAAAAGGAGGGGGTGGGGTACTGGCGACTTGGCGGCACCTGTAATTGGAAGAGGGCACAACAAGTTTGCATCCTTAGCGACACCGCGCATTATAACGTCTATCGCCACGGGGGCAAATCTACACGCAAATCATGAATAATGAATGAGACTTAAAATTGAATAATCTCCGACCGGCCGTAAATGACAGCAAATGTCATTATCCCGATTGCTGATTGGTCAACAACTGCCGGGTCAGTTATATTATGAAATCGGTTATGGACACGGCGGCTGGGTCTATAGCCACGTCGTAAGAAATAAGTGGGATATATCTTTTAGCAGTGGCGTATTTAGTGGGGATTAGGGGCAGGGATGTCGGAGGAACTCCGGCAAGTGGGGGGGGGGGGCGTAAAATCAAGTAAGGGTAATGATTATGACAGTAATTGAGGGGCGCTTTTCGTTTTCAAAATTTGTTAAAACTTTTATTGGGAATGCTATTGATCTTATTCCTTCAACTTCCTTTGGTTTACACGCTTTAAGCCAAGCAATAGTGTTTTTCGGTGATCGAAAATCGGGAATCCAATAAATGTATTTATAAAGGAGCACTAGACCGAAAAGTAAGGGCGCTCGTTTTTGCGAATTTCACAGATATATTATCCACAACAGATCGATAAATTCTATGCTTTCATTGTCCACAGACGACATGAGGGCAAAGGTTGCTTAAATATTCATATTAAGCAGAAAATTGCTATACTGTTGCGTGCCAGATAAGCATTTTATTTTTAGGGGACCCCTAAAAATACGCCCTCGGTTAGTGTCCCTTTAAATGCTAAAAGGTATATTTATAATTGTTAAATGCAATAGAAATTACCAGATGTGTATCAGTTTGTTTGTAGTTAATTTGCGTTAAGAACAAAAAACAGTAATATCTTATCCTTTTTCAACAATCTTTTGATGTAATTGTTGATCTCAAAATAAGTTCCCTGTGATAATTTTAGAAACTAGTGTCACCAGTTTGTATACTCCTTTTCCTATATTCACGATATTTCACGAATTTGAAACTTTATTTCAAGAACAAGTATAGATTGGGTATATCAATGAGTCATCAGCTGACTTCTTGCTCATTAGCATATGTCGAGTTGCCATGGAAAATTCCTCGCCCGAGCTTTGTTTTTTGTTATTCAAAAGAGTGATATCTGAAAAAGAAAAGAAAAGAAAAAAAAAAAAAAAAAAAAACAAACGCTTGCACTTTAACATGTGAAACCGCTATGTATTATTAACAATTCTATTAAAACGTTCCTCTTGACGTAACTTCTATTAATCATGAGAATGACAAAATATACGGAGAAATAAAACAACTTTTCATTTTTGAAAGTGACACATTTGTCCGTTTTCGAAAAAGTGGGGAAACGTGCCCGCTGCACCCGGTTCTTACACATATATTTGAGCATGGGCGGGATTTGAGGAGCAATGGGAACATGCCCCACTCCCACCTTCATCCAGATTTAAATGTAGATTGTTTGTATCTTAGCGTGATTTTTCCCCCTCAATTTTGACTGTTCCTCCCACTTTCGGTTGGAAAATCCCACCATATTGGGTTTTAGATTGGGCGCCGGCAGGACCAATGTTGGCAATTGCCCATAGGGCACATAGGTAAAAAGTACACTTTTTGAAAAAATTTGGGAGCCGTGTCCCTCTCCCATCCTCGGTGTCGGGGCCCTGGTAAATGATATGCTGATTTAGTACCATGTAGTGAGTGGATTTCAATTTGTTTTCAAGCTTCAAGAATTTAATGACCTAGAATAATTTCATATAACTTTCAAAAGGGCACCTCCTGCCCTGGTCCGCCCCCAACTTTCAAAAGGGCAACTCCGTCCCCCTTACTCTAGGTCAAGAGGGAAGTGGCCCCCATTGTCACCGTGGTTCCGACGCCGCTGGTCGGGGGGTGGGGCGACTTGCCACTGGCGAAATTCCGTTATGTAAAATGTAAGTAGCGGGATATACTAGTAAACAATATGCTATGTATACATATAAGAGAAATAAACTGTGAAAAATGAATATAGATGGTAATATCGGCCAAATGTGGTTATGACTTTGTTCCTATCAAAATAAAATGTTTATTTTTGGAATATTTTTTTCAATTTTCAGAAAATTTCTTAAATTTTGAGGCTTTTATTTTTGGGCACTTGTCTTTGATTTTCTGTGTTTTTTTCTCCATTTTCGGGAAATTTTTACCAAAAGTTATACAATTTTTCCAAGAATTTTGACAGCAAGTTTCCTTCATAATTTTACCTCTAAGCCAGGACGGTGAAACTAGACTCCCCCCCTCCCCCCGCTTCCTATAACACCTCTGGTACAACCCGTTTCTGATAATGGTACCGAAGGCTGAATACGCTACTGTCTTTTAGTCTGAAGCTAAGCCACCTTCTTTAAAGTAGTAAGTACTACACAGAATTAAAGTTTACCACAGCTAATTTTTTGGTAGATAGATCAGCTCTATATGGTTTATAAGGGGAAAAAAGTTGAGCAAGTTTCTATTGTAAGTGTCAGATTTAAGTTAAGGCTGTGAAGGGGGGCTGTAATGCAATGGAGAGAGTAGAGTGGAGGTTATAGGGAAAGTTGAAATGGTGAGTTGGTTAAGAGTTTATTTGGTAGATGAGTGGATGGCAAAAGGTTGGTTGTGGTAGTAGATGAATGGATGATGGTAGGTGAATGGGGGATGGTAGATGAATGGGGATGGTAGATGAATGGGGATGGTAGATGAATGGGGGATGTTAGGTGAATGGTACGCTGAATGAAGAATGTTGGGGAATAGAGATGGCAGGGTGAATGGGGATGTAGATGCACAGGGAATGGCAGGTGAAGGGGGGGAAGGTAGGTGAATGAGGCATGTTGAGTTAATAGCAGTGAGGGAATGGGAGTGAGAGGAAAGACTGTTGGGTGGAAGATGGTAGAATGATTGGTGGATGTAGGAATTAGGATGAAGGTGGGATGGCATGGGGGATAGGATGGGATGAAATGTGGTACAGGGTGGGATGAAATGTGGGACAGGGTGGGATAGCATGTGGGACAGTGGCATGTGGGACAGGGTACTATGGAATGTGGGACAGGGTGGCATGGTATATGGGACAGGGTGGCAAGGCATATGGTGGGATGTCATCTTGATTGCAGGTGTGATGGCATACAGGTCATGTTGTGGAATGGTATCTGGATTTCATGTATGATTTCCTGAAGGGAGGGAAGTAGCATGTTATGACATGTGGAACAGGGTGGGATGGCAGGTGTGACAGAAGCTGGAAAGCCTGTTATTAGCAGCGAGGGGGTGTGTATCATTTGCGATGTCTGGTTTTTCTTGCAGGGTACTTAGTGTCTACTACTGATTGCCCATGGTATTGCGACATCGTGACATTACATCAGCCAGATCTCTGAGCTGCCCAGAAGAACAATGGACCGCAAATGACCCGCTGAAGTCTTACGCCGCATTTGAAACCTTCTGTCCTGCTAAGAAATGCATTACACTTCCTGTCAGTCAGGCCGATTCAATGAGGGCTTCATTTCTGCGATTTAATTCAACAGAGAGATCCCATCTTAAGGAGCTTAATGGGTACCGATCGGCCGCACTTTTCAAACAGTACAAGCTGCCAATGATATTCCGCCATTCTGTTTGTGAGGAAAAACATCAATTTAAACCAAAAGTTCAACCAGAAGGACTGAAGTTCCCACCGATAAATTCCTACCATAGATCAAAAACAGAATGTGCCATCATAGGCCCCTTGTCAGATACATCGAATGTAATTAGCATTCCTCGGATTGAAAGAATATCAACACGTTATAATGCTCAGGTGCTACCTTTATTGGAGGCAAAAGGTGTTAAAGCAACCGCTTTTGAAAAGAGAAAGAAAAAGAGCAGTAAGAAAGATTGAGTGTAAATAACTGAGGTGTGGACCGATACTGCTGATGACGTATGTGATCATTGATAAAGCAATTCTAAATTACATCTTTGTAGATTATCAGTTTGTATTGTTGCTTGTTTCAATTGTCCAAAGTGTACTCAGCAACAGGGCTGTAATTCCTGGCAGGACAAGAGTACTCGCCCCACCCCCTCCACTTTCAGCAGACATTTTTCAGCAAAGTATACAAAAAATTCCACCATATGTCCCCAGGAAACTGTATTTTCCCCCACTTTCCCCCAGAAAATTGTGTAAAGTGACATATTTTGTCTGATGCATAGGCTTTTACCCTCCCATGAGACAAAATTTCCCCTCCCTAACAATGGCACCACAAGGAGTTTAATATTGGAGGGAGGGAGGGAGGGGGGACACGGGAAACCTTGCATTTTTCAAGTTTTAGATGCCCCAAAAAGACTGAATGTGTGCAATACACGGCTCTTTGAACTAAATTAGGATGATTACAAACGATCTAGTATACCAGCATATCATTGTGCAATGATACAGACTACCTCCCCTCCTCCTCCCATTAAAAATGGTCAAAATTAGCCATTTTGGACAAAATATATTTTTTGACATTTGGGACATGTGGGGGAAGAGGGACCATGACGGCGCTTAACGATAAACACGTGGGCATTTTCGACACACGTATTTAATTGATCGAGCCGGAATTCTTAACATGGGTTGAAAGCTCTCGACCCTCCTCTCAAGCAGGGTTAGTTTTGACACTGGTCTAGCACTTTACAAGGGTCAATGCTGTATTGAAGTTTACAATGTGAAAAGATAAGTAAATATTATATGTGTCGGACCCGTGTCCAATACGGTAATTTTCTGTAGTGTAAAAAGGCCTATAGTGATTCTCTTCTATACCTTTTGATACTGGGGGCAAATGCCTATAGATCGGACAAAATATGTGACCTTACAAAAAAATATGGGGAGTGGGGGGAGAGTGGGGTCATAGTGATTTTGCACCACTGCCCCCCCACCCCCATTTTGTGAAGGAGAATTAGGGCCCTGCTATACTCGACCAGGCCCATTTTCCTACTCTCCTACCTATCAAATGGATGTTAGTCACGAAGTCTCAGAAACCAAACATGAAGATTTTTGAGGAGTGTGAGGATGTCAAGCCTGCCCCCTTCCCCCTCCTTACTAGTCTGATTGCAGTCTTTTTTGCACAAATTTGAAAGAACGTTAACTTATCTCCTTATCAGACTAACATTTTTGGATATTTTCTTCACCATTGTCATTCCCTGCTGTAAATTCCAGTTCAACCCATCAACCCAGTTCAACAAGATTGAACTGAGTTTGAACTGGGTTCAAATAGGGCAAAGTAGATAACCTAGTTCAAACCAGTTCAAACCAGTTGTTCCAATTTCCATATTAACCTAATTAAAAAAACCCAGTTGAACTGGAATTTTCCAGCAGGGTTTCTATTAACTTTTTTCACTTTACACTTCATTCATTTTACAGTTTACAATGTACAAGCTCAGCCAATGCACTTTTGCACTGGTTCATAATGTTGTTTGGGAACTAATACTTGCAATCTTGATCCAAACATTTGTATCTATTCTTAGGATTCAATATTTATTTATCCTTCGTGCCTGATTGGTTCAACATATGGGATGACACACTATATGCACATGGTCACATGAGGCTCTGCAGAGCACATCAGAATCACAACTACTATCTTGGACAAAACTGGTTGAAACACTTGGTGATTATATGTGATGTTTTTCATGAAGCTACTTTTCTATTGTAAATTATTCCACATTTAGTAGTCAGAAATGCTGGAATTTTTTTTCTGTTGCTTCTTCAATTTCTACTCTAACAATTGTAATTAATATTTTACAATTTTGAAGACATTTTATCATTTCATTGACACCGCCAGTGTCCCCCTCCCCTACCTCACTATATTAATAGTCCTCTACTCCCCCTCCCCATTCAATGTTGGCCGTTGTTACTGTTTTTCCTGGAAATGACATTAAGAAAGAAAGAAATTTAACATTGGAAAGGGGGGGAGGGGGTAAGGGGTTACAATTCTTGGAAAAAATATTAAAGAAACAGCACTATAACATATGTAGTTCTCAAAAAGCTGAAGTCTTCCAACAAGATCGTAGAGTCTTTGACATCCTGTGGAGATATTGACGTTTGGGGGTCACTCGTTTATGTATCCGCAGTGGCGTTACATGCACGCATGAAATTGCCCGTTTGATTCAGGCCCGTGGGGTTTTCGTTCTCTTATTGTTGCACCAATGGAGCACATGAACAACAAACAAATATATTTCAATTTCATCTCCTGTTGCAGTTCTAATTTGAATCATTGAATCAACTTGAATAATTATGTCTTCTGAAGTGCTTATTTTCACTATTACATGAAGCAACGAGTAATCTTAAAGAGGCGATATCCTCAAATGTGCACAATATTTAAAATTCCTTTCAAATTTTTTGATTGGGTAAAATTTTGCTGCGCGATTCATTGTCTCGTATTGCAAGGTCTATAGTTATTTAAAATACCTTGAAGGTCACCACATGAGATAGCCCAGATGCTTGCGGCGATCGCAAGAAACGTCTTTTTTACAAATCATGCTGTGAGTTCAAGCCCCGGTAGAATCGTTTATTTTGACTTTTTGCTTTCAACTTCTTCTTTTTTTTTCTCAGTAATTTTCATTTGATGACTATTATTGTAGTATAATATTACTAAAATTTCACTTTCGCTTTCTGACAAAAAAGCATTACAAAAATAAGTTTCTCGTCACAGTAACGTAATGCGCTGTGTATGTAATTCTGCACACACAACGTACATGCTAGTGTCTGGCTGTACTGTGTGGTACAAACAGACAGAGGATCGGATCTTGCCTCCACAACCGGAAGTGACGTCAAAATAAAGTATCCTCCATTTTTACCGTATTTTACTGAGACGAGCCTCCCTCTTTAAGAAACATGAACTTGATTCATTTATTTCAAGCTATAATAAGAACATCATATTTCATGAGCATGAACGTCACAAAAATATGGGTGTCAAAGCCCATCCTTCCTTAGTGACTATGACCCCACAAATTATGGTACACTTATGTACAATGCTTAAAAAAAAAAAAATTAACAAAACATACTTGCTGCTCTTTTTAATTCTGTCTGAACTTTTACCATTAGAATGGACTCATATACAGGTTCATGTGAAAGAGCATCATATTAAAGCTATGACAATCTGAAATATTGTGAAAATCTCCAAAAATTCTGAATCTTTTTCAGTTTTTAAAAATCTCCAAAATTCTGAATTTTTTTTTAATTTTTGAAAATCTCCAAAAATTCTGAATCTTTTTCAATTATTGAAAATCTCCAAAAATTCTGAATCTTTTTCAATTTTTGAAAATCTCCAAAAATCTGAATCTTTTTCAATTTTTGGAAATCTCCAAAAATTCTGAATTTTGAAAAAAATCTAGTTTTCTGTTTCAGAGATATAGTTGACTAAAATTGTGATAATTTTTCAATTTATACACAACATTTTCTGATGTATTAAGGGTGTATGTAAGAGAAACGACTCGAGATCTTTATGCCATTTTTAAAATTTCAGATACTGAAAGATCCATAGACTCATATACAGGTTCATGTGAAAGAGCACCATATTAAAGCTATAACAATCTGAAATATTTTGAAAATCTCCAAAAATTCTGAATCTTTTTCAATTTTTGAAAATATCCAAAAATTCTAAATTAAAAAAAAAATCTATATTTTTGTTTCAGAGATATAGTTGACTAAACTTCTGATGATTTTTTGATTTTATACACAACATTTTTTGATGTATTAAGGGTGTATGTAGGGGAAACGGCTTGAGATTTTTATGCCATTTTTAAAATTTCAGATACTGAAAGATCCATGGACAGACAGTAACAACTTGAGTTTTTAAATTGCAAGAAAATATCCCCAAAACCATGAATATAGCAAAAAGGTTTGATTAAAATTGGTTAAAAAATTGACCATTTTACCACAATTTGATGATATTACAACCAGAAAACCTATGAATTTCCTTACGTTAAAAAAGGCAAAATCGTCATATGGACACAACTCAAATCAAATCGTTTGTTAGGTAATAATATCAACCAATTGCTGCTGGCTTCGTTGGCCCTTATTTTATGGTATGTATTGAATAAAACCCAAAGTTGAATATCACTTGAAATAGCCCAGTCGGTTAAGGTGCCGACTTCAGGAGTTTTTTTTTTTAAATTGACATTTGGAACATTAGAAATGGCTTGGATTAAAATCAGGAACACTTCGATTGGCCCTCATAAAGAGCAGGGCCGGTCGAAGTGAAAGTTATCTTTTTCTTTATTTCCCCAAACCACAAAACTGTGGCATGTTCAACACTCCATACAGGCTGTTCAATGAACTATGTGATTGATTTCCACCCAACACAAAAGAGTTTTTATTAAGGGCAGCAGCATCTCCCAAGGAGTATGAAATATCCTTTAAAGCAAAGTAAATCTTGTGGAATGATGCGTATAATATGAAGTCTAAAATTTGCACAACAAGTTTTTACACAGTGTCTATACTAATGTTTGATTCTGCCAGAACTATTTTACTTGAATTTTGCTTTTTTGCTCATGGTAATTTTTGTCTGGTGACTGCTACTGTTTTATTATCTTACTAATCTTTCACTTTTTCTCTTCTAACAAATACGTTGAAAAAACAAGTTTCCCGTAGATCGTTATGCACCACGATTGAATCTTCACACACACACACAACACTATGTACATATGTATAATGTACAAACAAACAAAGTTTTTGCGCATTCCAGAACCGAAGTGACGTAACCGCTCTGCATCCCCCAATTTCATCTGAGACAAACCTCCCTCTTTTAACTTATTGTTTTTTATTCCTCCTCCAACGTTATTTGAATGGGAGCAGTTGAATATGATAAAGAGGTTTTGAATATTCATCAAACCAAATTCATAAGGAGAAATAATCTAATGATTTCTAAGACAGAATTTTAAAGAATTACATAATATTTTTTGAACTGTCCTCTCTTTCACACATCACAACTTTTGCATACATCTTTCCTTAGGAGAAATGGTCCATCAATCATTCACATGCACACATCACCTCCGGCATATAATACACAACTATTTTATCACGACACCAGTTTGCAAACAAATTTCTCCACTAAGACACATAACATGGATGAGTGATTCCAATCACAAGTGTCATGATTACTCAGCACTGGCTTTCTGTAATCTTATAAACACAAATAACCTTTAACTAATTGGCTGTGGTGTGCATGGGAATGGCAGATAAACAATTATTGTTTGGAGTGGAAACACAATACACTGAACAGGAAGTTGGGTTGGTAATTGTCACACTAAAGTTTTAAGGATTAAGTCAGGTGTTGGGTGCGGGTAGGCTTAATAAGAAAATTTTGGCATGTATATTATACAAACTTTAATTGGCCGTAACTCAGAAACTACAGGAGCCTATAATGTAATTTAAAGACTAATCTGTTCAGAATTGGAAAGATTAGTTCAGTGGTCAAGATTGTCCATCTTATATGAAAAGGACTTCAAACAAAATGGTGAAGAAAGCGTTCAAAAATCTTATTCCGTTACAGAGAAATTCAGGTTTAAAGCTCTTGTCTCATCTGTGTGGAAGTGACTGGTGTATAGCAAGTCTACTATGGAAAGTTGGTGTCCTCATCCTCACATTTGTAACAATTGTATTTTGATTAAAGTTTATTTAAACTTTTCACTAATTAAATCATTTTTCCTCAAACTTTCTTCAGGTGATATATTATGAATACCCTTCTAGATTCAGTTTTACTACTTTTTGACATATCCCATGGTTGTTAAGCCACAAAATTGCAGGACAAAATATGATAGAATACATAAAACTTCAAGAAATCTGAGGCTATGTCATCACAACTAGTCTAATTTCAGTCGTTTCTACATAATTGGTACCAAACCTAAAACTTAGACATCTCCTTAATGAAAAAGATTTTTGAATGTTTTCTTCACCAGTTTGTTTCTTTTGAAGTCTTCTTTCATATAAATATGGACTTGCTTGACCCCTCAACTAATCCTTTAACGGAATCAGATTTTTGCCTCGTTATGGAGGAACTTAGCTCGTGATGCACAGTGTGGTAACATGGCATCGCGAAGAGACATTGGAAAATACATTATATCCAGGCCAAAAGCATCTTGTCCAATGCTCACACACATACACATGCATTGCCAAAATGAACGTAGTGATCAGACAATGATACTACAAAATATGAATATTTTCAATTGGACACCTGATTGGTCAATAATCTCTCCATTGATTATCTGTCTTCTTGACATTTACTTCCAATAATAAAACTCTACTGAATGTATCAAAAAAGTTGTCTTATCAGTTCTCTATGAATTGGAATGTGAAAAAAACCCAGTTCAGTGGTCACTAAAGGCCTCAGTCCATCAAAACCACATCCTAAATGGTAGCCGTGACAATTCATACTTGTCTCAGTCTGTCGTGCTGCGATAGTACCAAAATCTTGCTCGGAAATCATCACTGCATGTCAGGAGTCCTGGCCCGGTGGGTGAGTGAAGAATGAGACGTACAGCACCATTGTGCCCTATTGAAAAAAAGAGAAGATACAAAAATAAATATTTACAAATCATTTGTTTTGTATTATAGATTTACAGTACTATGACAACTAGCAAATTAGTATTTATGTGTAAGAACATCAAAGTACTGGTAGTTGCAGATCAGCCAAAACAACTTATTACAAGATAAATACACACTAATATATCCCTTGCTCTTAAGAGTCTGAGATCCTTTATCAGGCCCCAGGACCACATGGCACAAAGGGCCTAGCACATGCATGCCATGCAGTAGCCCAGTGGTTACAGCATCAGTTTCATACTTAAAAAGTACCGGGATCAAATCTCAGCCAGGGTGCTGTGCACTTGCTTCCAGTTCACTCAGCTGTGAAATGAGTACCAATTTCGGTTGGGGAATTAACCTGAGATGGACTGATTTCCATCCAGGAAGTTTTTTAAAGTCAGTTGAAATAAAGGTTTTTAAAGGTTTTGTTAAAAGGTTTATAAAGATTAACATGGAAACCAGGCATATTCTAGGGCAAAAGGCAGTTGGTGGTGCTAAAAGCTCTTGATGGGATTTAACATGTATGCTGTGGCTTCTGGATGTGTATCACAATGAAGCTAAAAATTGTTCAGATCATTTACCTTACTTAACTTTAAAAATGGTTTTTACCAAGGTTTTCAATATTTTCCACCTTGATGTGCCTCCTTTTAAAGGTTTTAAAGGAAGGTTTACCGGGAGGCCTGTGATTTCCATCCAGGGGAGGTCAGTGGTTACCATAATTGTGATGGATTTGGTGCCTCCAATTAGAAGTAGGTCAGTGGTTACCATAGGTGAGATTTGGTGGGGGGAGGGGGGGGGAAACAAGATTTTATAAACAAATACATTTTTATGTTTTGTTCTGGAATTATTTTTGACAACGTTACCATGTTAGTCAAAAATAATTCCCGAACAAAGCTTGAAAATTTTACTTTTTTGTCAGAAGATCTTGTTAAAACGCGGTTGCCTAACAGTAACACATAATAAGAGGTCACCATTTTTCTTCAATGGTGAAAAAAAAATTTTTTTTTATGCAATTATTTAAATTTGGAAGAAACATTTGAACCCTTCACAGTGGTTGAGTACCAAGCAATCAAATTTTGTGGGATTCCCATATGATTCCTATACAAACTTAGAATTTGGATAGATGCATTGTGGGAGACTTCTGTAAAGAATTCCCTGATCGGGAGAACAAAACTGTTCTCTCGATCGGGGTACGAACTGGACTGCTTAACTTTTCAGAAATGTAGAATTATCCTTGGAAGTATTTACAACTTGATGTACGCGATTTTGATTTTAATTCAGAAGTATATGTAACTCAAAACAAAACAAACTCAGCTCAAAACTCCTTTTTTTTCAAAATCATTACACATTGAATTAAAAAGCAATCACTAATTATTCTATTATTTAATGGAAAATCTATCTATTAAATACAGAATATGAATTTTCAATTTTAACCTCAGAAATTAAAACATAGTATACGTGAGAACTATATATATAAAAAGGCATCTATTAAAACTCAGTTCAAAACTCCCTTTTTTCAAAATCATTACAAATCTAATTAAAAAGCAATCACTAATTACTTTATCATTTAATGGAAAATCTATTAAAATACAGAATATGAATTTTCAATTTTAACCTCAGAAATTAAAACATAGTATATGCGAGAACTATATTTAGAAAGGCATCTATAAAGACTGTGATATTCTTGAATTTTTGCTTACTTCAAGAGAAATGTCCTTTCATTTCTGAAGATTAATAAGCCCCAAAACATGAATCCTGGGAAATTTAAAATTTATGATTTTTATGTTACGATCTGAAATTATTAGAGTTTATAGAGTTTAATGAGGGTGGATAATCTGTCATTACCGTACAAAGTAATTCTTTAGCACAACAATTGTAGGGGCCAGCTCTCCTGAGGGGGGTCAGCTCTCCTGAGGGTGCCCAAACATAAAGATTATTGGAGAACGTTACAGAGGTTGAATTATCATCCAGGCCCATGACTCTATGGGGCGACTGCATAACGGCCTCCTGCACACTGCATCTCCCTAACCAAACTCTCAAGGTGACTTAGTGCTCTTTCATTATATCCCGTTCCATGCCATAAATTCTAAATTACTCCCAAACACATTTTGGATTTTTTCTCTTCTGGAGGGCCCTGTAAATCTTTATTAAGACTTGGAAATGACACACCAACCCTTGTCAAAGAGCCAAACAAATTACATTAGCTCCTAATATTTCCTATGTGCATGTCATTTTCATTATACCTTTCTTTCCCCACTTCAAAGAACTTCTCCAAAAAAAAAGGAGTGAACAGGGAAAGTTCATTGACCCCTGTGGTCTACCAAAACAATGCAGAGATTAACCATCTGAGGTGCGAAGTCAAGGACAATGCCTTGATCTTTTTGATGCTATAAATACAACAGTTATATATAAAAAGAACTTAAACATGTTCTATTTATTACATCAATAGCAATAGAAGAAGTGAATCTACATAATAAAAAAGAAAAACAAAAGCTGTGATCATGAGCGCTATCTTCTTCTTAGAAATAACTCTTTTGATGTGTTCTCCGATTTCAGCACTTTCATAATTGAAAAAAAAAAAAAATCTTAACACAACACAACTTCAATGCCATGAGGTATCAAGTTCACATGTGGCAAAGTTGAGATCAAAATATAGCAATTTCACATGAAAGTCAAAGTGTTATCTGAACAGAAGTAGCTAAATGTTGGATCGGAACCAGGTGGGTGAGACACCAAGAACATACTGTAAACCAGTAGGATTGAAGCGGGATTCAAAATAGCAGGGAGAACAACTGAAGCAAGGATGGGTTGAGACTGGGTAAGATTAGTGGCAATTTGAAAACAAAAATGAAAAAGGGAGGGGGTGAGAAACATGACATGTTAAGTTTGTAAAAGTTTCAAATCTTCTCATCTTTTAATCTGATAATCCTCTTTTAAGTTCCACACACTGTGCACATAATGGGATATCCACTTGAAAACTGAGAACAGGTACTCTGATGATGTCACAAATTAACATATATTAGCATAAACTTAGTACAATATCAAAAAGTTGATTTCTGATTATGAAACAGGCCCATTTGAATTGAACTATTTTCGAAACACTTGTTTCAGGGTTAAACTTACCCCAACCATAGGTTATCTTACCCCCCCCCCCCCTCCCCCCGCACACACATCAAATGTCGGATGGGAACCAGGTGGGAAAAACACCAGCATCTGCAAACTTAATGATGTATAAAAAGGAATGCAGCTAAAATTCTCTAATGTAATTCTTTATATTTCTTTCCCAAATTTGATAAAAATGATTTGGAAATAAATGAAGAACATTCTCATAATTAAGGGATGCCGTTCCTTTTGAATTTGAACCGCTTGCAGATTAGAAGGAAGGATCAGGTTTACTACCCTTACACCGGCCCTTACACGGTCCTACAGTACAAAGCTTCATAGTCGGCATGAAATTCTTACTGTTTTACAAGTAATATTTTGTTAAACATAATCAAATTGAAGTGTTTGCAACAACATCTACTTTTTTTTTTTAACCTCTAATGGAAATATACATGTAGTTTTATTTATCAATGTTTAAGTCTCTGTCGATTGACGTTTAAACAACAGGCCTATGTGAACTAAACAGCTCATTCACGCAATTCCGTTTGCGTTTTTGCACTTGAATTGAAAGTTTTTGAAGAAATTGTGAAAATTTTGTTAGTTTATTGTGTAAGTTTTGATGCTAAAAGGGACAGCTTGGCATATGGACATATAATTACAATTCAGTTCTAATTTATCTATTTTTCTTCCTTCGATTATATTCCACACTATATATAAAATAAATCATATAAGCTTACAAATCATATGAGCTTACAAGTGATTAAGTGGCCCAGTCGGTTACGGCATCATCTTTGAGCAAGAGGTTATGAGTTCGACTCTAACCGAGTCTTATTCTATTTTTTTTCTTCGTCTGTTTCTCTCATTAGAATTTGTATTACTCGCGAACAGTAAAAATTTCATGTCAAAGAGTGCAATGTGGTCAAGCCTACCAGTGTTTAAATCGAACAGAACAGGGGTATAACAATATGACGTGCACTGAGCATGACACTGTACCCGGTAATCCCTGAAAACTTGGTTCATGTCAAGTGCACAAAACATGTCCAGAATCGTCTCGTTTTGTTGCCCTTCGCCATTGATAAACGACTTTTAGTTTAAGAATTTATATTACTAAATCCTCCAACTACACAAATCTGCAGGATTTTGATTAATATTTACTTGGCAGATATTCACATTTATAGAACCAAGGAAGATACAAATCTTTGACACTAGTCGAAACTTCAATGGCATACACACACAAAATGTGTCAGCGATGCATCATTTACTTACAGGAGTCCCTGAAGTGACATCATCACGTATGAAGCCCGATTCTGATTTTTTTCGTCCAGGTGACGAAAAACTGATCATTCTTTCACCATTTTCTCGCAAACGGTGGGGTGTAGAGCAGAAAAAAATCATATTTTTGCAAATCAAATATTCAAAATATCATAAGTTCCAACTCCCATGGCAAGACCACTTTAAGGTGCTTATACCTGGTTTCCATGGTGTTAAGCGGATGAGAGTACTTGACTCCCCTGGATGGGACACCAGTCCATTGCAGGTTAACTCACCAGCCGAAACTGGTACTCATTTTAAATCTGAATGAACTGGAGCAAATGGGATAAAGTAAGGACACAGCACAGATATGATCCCAGTCCCTACAAGACCAATGACCTTATCACTGGGCTATACTGCACTCCCCTATTGAAATATCACAGGTCTAATTTTCGATTCCCATGTTTTTGATAAATTACGATTGATTTGAACATTTGATTAATGATTTGAACATTCATATCAAACATCAATACGATCACATGCACAAAAAGAGCATAAAAGAGCATAGCCTTTTTAAAGAAATCTGGAGGGGGTGAGGGGACATGCAGAAGGGATATATCATCTCCACACAATTTATAAAGTCAGCAGTGAAGGAAAATATTTGACATGAAGGGGGGGGGGGGGAGGGGGAGCAAATATTTGTCTCAACAAACCTGAAAAATATACAGGTCTCTTATGTCCAAAAACTATTTGTAAAGGAGGGGGTCGTAACATTATTATAAATTTTGGGAAATTTTCCAAAAATTGCAGAGAATGAATGAAGTTTCCTGAGAAAGCAGATTTTACAGAAATTAAAGGAAATATCCCCTAAATGAAGAAAATTTCCGTAAAATGAAGGAAATTTTCCAAAAATGAAAGCAAATTTCCACCCCCAAAACAAATTTCTTGAAAATTTGAAAAAAATTGAAGAATATTTCCAGAAAATTGAAGAAATTTGAAGCAAATTTCCCAAAAATGAAGGAAATTTTCCGAAAATTGAAGGTGATTTCTCTGAGTCTGTTACTCAATGTTGACTATTGAGTTGATAATCTTAATTTATTACTAATTATCTTAATATATTTATTTCATAGGGATATTTTCCTAGGGTCAAAAACTCACCATTGGGGGAGGGAGAAATCAAAAGGTATGGGTGGCATTTCCCCCCAGTTAGTATGTTAAAAAAGGCTATGAAAAAGAGTGCTAAAATATTCTAGATTCCAGAATAATAAGCCTTCACATTTTGGCCAAACACCACTTGAAAATCTTTCCAAGTTATTATTCTAAGTATCCTCTTCTTCAGCGGCACACCACGGAGGACTTCACTGACTGACGTTCAAAAAAAAAAATGGATGGGTCTCAACCTTAAGGAGTGTGTGAGACGTTCAGATGATCGCCTCTATTGGAAAAGGATGACCGCAGGCCTGGATGACTGCACATCTACATTTGGTAGCTGTGACCTGCTGGTAACTGGGAACCCTCTTCTTCATTATCACTTCCCAACTGAAGAAAAGACAAGTGCTCTGAAGTCTAGAACACAACAAGAGCATAAATAAATTGTGGCTTCTAAGCACTACCATACTACCCTTTGTATACAAATTAGGCCATACAAAGCACATGACTTGGTGGGTTCCCAAATTTAAACACTGGGTACCTGTTAGGGGAGTCTGTATGATGAATTACCTTAACAAGACTTTCGATCTAAGGTGCCACAATGTGGTAAATCATGTTTGTTTGTATTAAGTGAAACTGCAAAATAGTCACTGCAAGACCTGATTAGTTGTGATGTCATAGCCTCAGACTCCCCAGAGTCTTTATGTATTTTATCATATTTTGTCCTGCAATTTGGAGGCTTAACAACCATTGGATATGTCAGGAAAGTAGTACAACAGGATCTAGTAAGATTGATTATAATTTACGACCTAAAGAAAGTTGGAGGAGAAATAATTCAAATAGTAAAATTAATTTTCTTCAAATACATCAACAATGGTTAAGAATGTGAGGATGAAGGCACCGACCACACATAGTAGACTTAGTACACCAGTCATCTGTAATAACTCCTTTACGGAATAGGCATAATTTGAATGCTTCCTTCACCATTTTGAGTCTTTTAAAATCCCTTTCATATATATGTTTGCTTGACCACTGAACTAATCCTTTTAGCTTCCTTGAAGAAAGTATTATCTGTTTAAATAACCATGAGTGTATGGTAATTACATGCCAAAAATGAACTAGTGAAATCTCTAGGTGTGGCATGAAGCCAAGGATGACAGTTAAAATCCTAAACGACTTATGAGTCTTAGCAGGGTTAAGGGAAGGGGGGGGGGGGGGAGGGGGTATTATCCCTATCCCAAAAGTGCCTTATCCCCCAAAAAATTTGAAGCCATAAATACATTTAAATGAGTCATAGAAAACAGAGATGTTAGCATTTCTATTTGTATCAATCTGAATTTTAGTCAATTTTGGACCTATGACTGACTATAACCTCTTCCATTTTGCACCAAACTTTTTAAAATTTGGACATAAAAATTCCATTTTGGGCATAAAATCCCCAATGTTAGATCAAAGTTGACATTTTTGAACCAGAAGTCTTCCACAATTTTGGACCAACATCTACAATTTACAACCACAAAATCTTCAATGTTGGCCTAATATCTACAATTACATCCACAAAATCTTCAATGATGGACTAATATCTACAACCATAAAATCTTCAATGTTGGACTTATATCTACAATTTACAACCACAAAATCTTCTATTTTGGGTTAACATCTATAACTTAAAAAAAAAAAAAAGTTAAATTCTGGACAAGCATATACACTTTACAACCTAAAATATTTTTAATTTTGGCCCAAGAATTACAATTTACAATTAAACAATCTTCCATTTTGGAACGAGATAGGGAGCCTAATTAGATGTGTTTTTAGGGAGGTTAATCCTCCTCAAACTAAAAGCTAGATATTTACATGTCCTAAATGTGCTCTCCCCCTCCCCCACTAAAAGAAGGGAGGAAATCCAAATCATGATGTCCCATTTTCTGCAAAACTTTAAAAAAAGATACAAGTTAGAAAGGAGGTGATCAGCACTTTTTGTGCCAATATTTCTTGAAAAAGAACACAAACTGTCCAAAAAATGAACCTATTATGATATAATAATTCACAACTACCCAATTTTCTAATACTTTTTGGTTTATTGGATGAGGGGGTGGGGGCATGGGGGGGGGTAGATTTTCTCTCTGCCCCTAAAAACTACTATGCAACCACCATCTTATACAGCATGTTCTCACTTGATAACGAGCTTGTGATCAGATCCATTGCAGGCAATCAGATCAGCTGATTTTTGTATCCTGAGAACATTCACTGGATCTGATCGCAGTCGTTTGGCTTTGATCCTAGGCGAGGGTAGGATTACGATCTGGAGCAGGCGATCAGATCCACCGAGTGAAATTCACCAAAAAAAAAGAAAAAAGGGTGTGAACGCAAACCAGTAACCTTTAAATTATTCATTACATAATTTGCAGCTTGCTTGTGATCCATGATCTGATCCCCTAAGATGGGTCTGATCGCGTGCTCACGCTCAAATGAGAACACATGGCATTGGTTTTCCTACAGTCATCAATGGGGGAGGGGGGGGGGATCGTGAGTGATCCGGAGACAAAATGAGAAACACCTCATATGCTAATATTTCTCAAAATGAATCACTAATGCACTCAATTTGAGTTTCTGTTGATAATCATATTGCGCAATGCTCTACATGGTCACATGGGAGTGTTATTGATTACTGTACCAGGATATTGGTGCAGTCATGACACTGATAGCTTCTTTTACATGATGAACCATGACCCAGATTCACACTGCTAGTTGTCATAACTACTGCCAGACTGCTTTTCTGGAAACTGGCACTCTTGAAAATATTTTCCAGTCTTAAAATTTACTCTAGAAAATAAATAGACATAGGGATAGGGGCAGGGCTAACTTAAAAATAGGATGGAGATGTGGGCTAAGACAAATTAAAAATAGGGAAGGGATGGGGAAGGGGCAATTAATAAATAGGGAGGGATGGGGGAAGGGACAATTAATAAATAGGGAGGGATGAGGGCAGGGACAATTTAGAAATAATCCTGGAGGGGATGGGAGTAGGTGCCTGAAGTTAAAAAATACATAAGAGGGAAAAGTTATATACTCCTGTTTTTCTTGTGTGTAGGTATTGTAAGCTATCTCAAGGCAACACAAATTGGATAACCAGTGTGTCATGGTAGCTCTAATCTTAAAAGGGATTCTTTTTAGGGATGCACCGGACACAAATTTGTGGACCCGGCCGGAATTGGATATGGCTGGATCTGATAAAATCCGGCCAGATTACCGGATTTTTTAATTACAAAAAAGAAATTATTTTCAAAATGTATTATGGTTTGTTTGTTTCTTTGTTTGATGAGAGTTTAACAGCACCACAACAGCAAAGGTCAAATTGTGCCTGAGAGGTCAGATCATTCCGGAGGTAGGAAGGAGAGTAAACAGGGGGAGATTGAGAGAAACATGAGAACTAAAAGCCAGAAAGCTGGAATCGAGAGAGGAGGTGAATGGGTGGAAAAATAATGTAGAGAGAGAAGGGGTGAGGAAGGAGGACTAAACATGGTTGTAGAGGGAAATAATGTAGAGAGAGAGAGAGTGGGTGGGGAAGGAGGACTAAATATGGTTGTAGAGGGAAGCATAATGAAGGAAGGAGATAATTTTATCCAAAGGTTTTTTTTTGGAAGAGCTCGGCTATTGAGTTGTGGGGAGCGAGAGAAGCTCGGAAAGGAGAATATCTTAAGTGAAGTATACAATTTGTTAGAAGGTGTAAAGACGCTGTAAGAGATTGAATAATCTTATTAAACATTATTTATTAAAAAAATAACTGCAAAATAAATATTTTAAATTATTTTTTAAAGAATATTGGAAAATTATATCATTTTACAGTTATCTTCCAAGAAAATATTAAATGTTTTGTAGACTTTTTAAGGAAACTAGTCTTTAATCCTGTCTTAAGTATCTCCAAAAAACCCTAACATTTTATAAGGAAATTCTAATCTTCCATAAGGATATCTGAAGAAACTTTACTTTTTCTGAGGAGCTCTAAAGAAACTTAAAAGAAAATTCTCAAAAAACTTTAACATTTCTGAGGAAATCTCAAGACAAATCTGTGGACGGCCGGACAGACGGCCGGACGTAATCGCCATTACATAGGTTCGCTAATGCTTCGCATGCGAACCAAAAATCATGTTGATATGTTATTCCTACCAGGAGATATTCAAATTTTAAGGTTCACAAAAAATGCTGATAAACGAATAGGAAAAGGCTGAGTATGACATCACAGCAACACATTCTTTCACAAAGTTGATGTATTTCATTAAAATCTATCATCCTTTTTTATTAGTAAAACCTGCTAGAAAAATAAATTGATGAAAGTTAGGTATTTATATACATTGCCAAATACACCCTACTTTAATAACTTCTGGAAAATTGTTTTTAATCATACAAAAACAACCAATTAACGTTCAAAGAAATACATAAACATTTGCAATGGAATTGCCTCTATGACATCAAACACGAATTCATCATACCGTACAAAAACTTTAAAATGCACTTGGGAAATCTTTAAAATCCATACCTCCTGAATGGAATATGATATCAACCTGATTTTTGTACCAAATTGGCTGTACAAGTATGCTCTTTCAAATAAAATTTTACAAAAAACCATGGGAATATTCCTTTAAGAGTCTGAAAAACTATAAGATTTATTTAGTAAGGAAATTCCAGCCTTTCATGAGGATATCAGAAGAAACTTTTAACTTTTTCTGTGGAACTCTTAAGAAACTTTAACATTTTCTGAGGAATTCTCAAAAAAAAAAAAACTTTAACATTTCTGAGCAAATCTCAGGCCAAACTGTGGACAGCCGAAGCTGGATGGACAAAATTACCATTATATAGGTTTGCATTATGCTACGCATGCTCACCAAAAATAGTGCCACATGCACTTAACAGCCCCATTCCGGTGGTCCTAATGGCACCCTATAGGCAACATCCAGTACAGTCAACCCTCCTAGCTTCCAGGTTCCCAAAGCACTTTTTTTCAAATTATTAACAGTCCCCACAACTCAACTCTTGAAAATTAAAATCAAATCACAAAAAAAAAAAAATTGAAATCAGAAAGTAAAATCTGAAAGGAGTTCAAGTGGTTGAATACATCCGCCCCCAAAACAATGCAGAACATTGTTTTGGGCAACAATTGGTAATTATTAAGTTGTGCAGGAAATGCTATTTCCTTCTAGTAAAATATAACTCAAAGGAAAACATAAAAAAAAAAAATAAAAAAAAACACAAGTTATTTCCGATTTGTTTTTTTTATCGTACCCTAATCAATTGTTCAAAGTTTTAATTTCATAAAGTGAGGAAAATGGTTATTTCCTGAATAATGTGTTTATGATGTGCACCTAAAATCACCACCAGGCTCAAAAGTGCAGCTATAACTTTGTTTGTTGAAATGTACAACTTGGTAATGACCTACATTCCACAAGGACAGGACACAACTTGAATGATAGGAGGAAGGAGGAAGGGGGGGGGGGAAGGGGGAGGGTTATAGGGTTGTTATTTGGGGAAATTTTAAAGGTCATATGGACACTGTGGTACAGACTAATTTACCCAGATGAAGGGGCATTACATTCTGAGCAGAACAGTCTATAAACATTAGTTGCTCTGCTCCTTAAAGTTTTGAACAGTTAGACCCAGCCAGATATATAAGCAGGTCGGTCAGACTTTTCCTCTTTATTTTGAAAACCTGCAAGTAATTAGGATCAAATTTCCCTTACCAATGGCTCCATTGCACTACTAGTTCTACATTTGGTCCTGGGTTGTTGTGCAAGTTAATGTTGAGTATTAAACTAGCAGTGGAGGAAGTCCTTATTGCATGGTTGAATGGTTATCTTTAATAAGGTAAGTGGTCTCATTAAGTTTGTGGTTATGATTTGCTGGAACAAACTTTTAAGGAGAAGGACAATTAGTCACGATGGTCACAATATCACTTGTGCTGTTTAAGTTATGACAAATCAAAAGTTTTTTTTTTTTTTTTTTTAGACCTTAACATCAAAATTTCTGGACCTTTTTACCTTCTGGGAAACCGTTGGGGAAGGGGGGATTTCGAACGACCCTGCCAAACCCCTCTAAGTTCACCCATGGCATGGCCTCCTCACAAATCAAAGCATATGCAATAGGGATGAGGTATGAAAAGTGATACAGCTAAAATTCTTTTTATGTAATTTTTTGTTTCAGTGCCCTAAATTTCAAATAACGAAGATTCTACATGAGTTTTACTGATAAATCTGGGTCAAAGTAATAATGAGATCTAATTTCCTGTTCACTATAACCAACTTTTCTCATTCAAAATGTGTGGGGAAAGGGCAGAAGAAAAAAAAAGTTCACATGAGCAATTTTCTAGTTGTCTCGTTCTGAAGTCGCAAAATATTGTGCTAAATGTTTATGCTAAATAGGCCTGTAAGTTCAGTCCATATAACTTAAATATTGTGCTGCATTCTATACCTGATACCAGTTGTGTAGAAGCGGGAGGAGGAGGGGGGGCCCAGGATGGCTGAGGTCCCTAGCTATAATGAATAATCGCCTATTTCAAGATAATGTAGGAAGGGGGCAGGGCGGCAGAGGCCACTAGCTATATTAAATAATCGCCCATTTCAAGATAACGAGGAAGGGGGCAGGGTGCCGGAGGCCACTAGCTATATTGAATAATCATGCATTTCAAGCAGATAACACAGTGAGGGGGAGAGGAATCAGGGTGGTTGAGGCCCCTAGTTATATCTAATAATCATGCATTTCAAGCAGATAATGCATTGTTGCATGTTGATAACTTTAAACATTGGGGAGAGGACCCCACCACCCCCCCTCCCTTCCCCAGTTCACAATTTAGCTCTGCACCAATGCCTGATACTACTTGTTATGACAATGTTTGCTACTATGATGGTTTTTAATAGATTTTGAAACATTTAAGCTAATATGTTGCCTCTAAGCGTACAGATAATTTCCACATCCTTGTACAAAGATGCCTAATTCTCTATCACACATCACAAGTCTTGCATACACCAACAAATTCTCAAATTTAAATTAGCCATTAATTGCAAAACAAAAATACACATTTCTGTTCCATCCAAAATGCTATGATTTGTTCTAGGCTATGGCACTACGTTACTTTATAATACATTTAACTTCTTCCAGAAAAACATGAGATACCTTTTGCATAGCGTTAGCTCTCTCACTTACCTTAACTTCAAAACATCAAAGTCTTTGTTTAATATTTTCCCTAAACGGTTCCGTAAACCTGAAAGGTTAAATTTCTTTTCACCTACTTACTTTGACCTCAAGTTCTCTCCATTCATATTCTAAGCAATTAAAGAAGCTCTTTGCTCTAAGTAAGCTCTAAGATGTACACTCCATCATGTACTAATTAGATTTTCATGTTGTAAAACACCCACTCACTCTCCCAGTTTAAGACGCAGACTCCACAAAACTCCACAAAAATGCCAGGAGTTTACAGCAGGCGACTGGAGTCGGATTGCACTCCAAGACTCGCGCTCACTGGTTCCAATCTCAGTTGGACCACAGAGTTCCCTGTTCAGACCATCGAGCTGTCATTTCTGTCCCCCATTATATCCCTCTTTTACGAGCACCCATGCCGATCTGCTACTGAGGTTCATTCTCAGGACATACTTAGGACATAATGAACATAATTTTTATTATACCTAAGTACCAAAGGTTGTTACATGTCAGTTCATTTTTCAAAGAAGGTCACTAACATTTAGTTTCGTCTAAGATTCTCTTGCTTGAAAGTGTGGTTTATTTGAGATTGCTTAGATGTATTTTGGCTGTAGGCCAGATCTATAAAGCTATAATAATATTCATGAGACTGAAAGAGAATGTGATTTTATTGACCAGAGGAATTGGTATAATGAACCCCAGAAAAGTTCTTAGAATTAAGGGAAAGGGGGTGGGGGTAGGGGTGGGATTTTATTGACCAGAGGGGGTGGTATAATAGACCCCAAAAAAGTTCTTAAATTAAGAGGGGGGGGAGGTAGGGGATTTTATTGACCAGAGGGGGTGGTATAATGGACTACAGAAAAGTTTTTAGGGGGGTAGGTTGGGAAATAATTTCCCTCAACTTTTCCTTCACCCACCAAGATGTAAAAGTATAATGTAAATGAAAGAAAGACAACAGGATTAATGGTCAGAATAAAGGCTGCTTCAACTGAGGCTGTAAAAGTTCTAGAAAAATACAGTAGAGAGGGGGTAGGGGGAACATTTCTATGCTGACTTTTGCTTAAGGGGAAAGGGTGACATATAGTGCCCCTACTCCACCAAGATGTAAGAATAGAATAATGATCCTGATAGAAATAACACAGATAACGCATGGTCTAAATAAGAACTGTGTGCTGGGAAACTTTTAGGGGAAGTTAAAGGATTAGTTCAGTGGTCAAGCATGTCCATCTGATATGAAAGAGGACTTCAAAAGAAACAAAATGGTGAAGAAAGCATAGCAAAATCTTATTCCGTTCAGGAGATATGAAAGTTCAAAGTATATTATCATTTCCGTAGAAACGACTGAAATCAGACTAGTTGTGATGTCACAGCCTCAGATTCCTCAAAATCTTTATGTATTTTAAAGAAAGTTTATTTAATTTTTTCACTATTTAAATCATTTTCCCTCAAACTTTCTTCAGGTGGTATATTATAAATACCATTCCTAGATTCAGTTTTACTACTTTTTTGACATATCCCATGGTTTTTAGGCCACAAAATCACAGGGCAAAATATGATAGAATACATAAAGACTTTGAGAAATCTGAGGCTATGACATCACAACTAGTCTGATTTCAGTCGTTTCTACACAAATTATACCAAACTTTAAACTTAAAGATCTCCTTAACGGAATAAATTTTTAAATGCTTTCTTCACCATTTGTTTCTTTTGAAGCCCTCTTTCATTTAAGATAAATATGTTTGACCACTGAACTAAACCTTTAATGTATACCCCCATTGCATTTTGCTAATGGGACAAGATTAACAAGAGTGCCCCTCTAAAACAAAGGGTTCAGACTAAAGGCTTTTAAAAAGAAATTTCAAACATAAAGTACGCCAGTCAAAGTTAATACCAACCACCTATGTAAAAAGATAGCTACTGCAACAAGCACCTATGTAACAAGATAGTTACTGCAACAAGCAGGACTGCAACAAGCACCTATGTAACAAGCAGGACTGCAACAAGCAGGACTGCAACAAGCAGGACTGCAACAAGCAGGACTGCAACAAGCAGGACTGCAACAAGCAGGACTGCAACAAGCAGGACTGCAACAAGCAGGACTGCAACAAGCAGGACTGCAACAAGCAGGACTGCAACAAGCAGGACTGCAACAAGCAGGACTGCAACAAGCAGGACTGCAACAAGCAGGACTGCAACAAGCAGGACTGCAACAAGCAGGACTGCAACAAGCAGGACTGCAACAAGCAGGACTGCAACAAGCAGGACTGCAACAAGCAGGACTGCAACAAGCAGGACTGCAACAAGCAGGACTGCAACAAACAAGCAGGACTGCAACAAGCAGGACTGCAACAAGCAGGACTGCAACAAGCAGGACTGCAACAAGCAGGACTGCAAGCAGGACTGCAACAAGCAGGACTGCAACAAGCAGGACTGCAACAAGCAGGACTGCAACAAGCAGGACTGCAACAAGCAGGACTGCAAGCAGGACTGCAACAGGACTGCAACAAGCAGGACTGGACTGCAACAAGCAGGACTGCAACAAGCAGGACTGCAAGCAAGCAGGACTGCAACAACTGCAACAAGCAGGACTGCAACAAGCAGGACTGCAACAGGAGCAGACTGCAACAAGCAGGACTGCAACAAGCAGGAGGACTGCAACAAGCAGGACTGCAACAAGCAGGACTGCAACAAGCAGGACTGCAACAAGCAGGACTGCAACAAGCAGGACTGCAACAAGCAGGACTGCAACAAGCAGGACTGCAACAAGCAGGTTTGATACAAGCAGGACTGCAACAAGCAGGACTGCAACAAGCAGGTTTGATACAAGCAGGTTTGATGTTAACAGACACAATGCTGCTGAAGAGAAACATAAGAGAAGACAGGAGCCCTCTCCAAACGCTCCCACAGACCAAACACACTTGTGCCCGAACTGCTCCAGGTCCTGCAGAGCAAGAATTGGGCTCCATAGCCATCAGAGGACATGCCGCCACACACTGGATGGGCAAAGATCTTCCCTGTGATCTTCACAATGAAGAAACAGCCAACAACAACCCAGGTATTAAACCCAGCTATGCTCAAATAACCGACCTCCATTCAAACTCCTGCTGTACACCATATACACACACATTTTCCTTTTTAAATTCATTTTTGTAACAAAACTTTTTTTCTCCATCAAAATTGATATAGATGTAACCACAACATGCACTTGACCCCTAAATGTACTTTTGAAAGTAAAACTTTTTCAAAGGTGAGACAATCTTGGCTCAACCTTTTCTGTCCATTTCTTCTGAAACAAATCTAAGGGTTGAAAACCACATAATATATTGTATAGTGTCACAGCTAGAATCAAAGTCTTGAAAGAGATATAAAATTTGCGGTGCGCCTCTCACAGCTTAAAATGATTCCACTGGGACCGTCCCCTCCTGGTATTCAATAATGAGTTGGTGGTTTTTCCAATTGTGCGGGTACGGGTACCCCATCGAGAATGACGGACTGTTATCAGACAGATGTGAATTTTTTTGACCCTGATACCGATTAAAGCTTATTACAAAGTGTGTTTCTGGATTTATCTTTTTGTTATATGATTTAACCTAGTCACTATCATAAAGTGTGTGTTCCTTATGATGGCATAACTTGAAGACTAGCTGTATAATTAGGGAGCAATTTGTTTGTACAAATTTGATTAGCAGTTTTGCTACTCATTTCATAACAAAATGATCATCAATACATTAAAATTGATCAGCAATAATGATGCATATTTAGGCCTTATTGATATTGTACTTCTGTGTTTTAATACGCTTCAAATGGTACTTTTTACAATGCAGTTTTCAGTTTTCCTGCTATTAAGTAGAAAAAATTGCACAATCAGTATGGCAAAAGTATTGACTCCAATGCCCAAATAGGCACTGGAATTTTGCTTTCCAAATCATAAATAGTTTACTTCTACAGTATAAATCATCATTTTTATGAAACATATGCATGGAAATTCAGTTTAGAAAGAACAGATAACCTCCTTTCAATGTCATTTAAACTCAAGATAGCATAACTTTTTTGACGTACTCGCTAGGGCTTTCATTGTGAAAATCTTGCATTCTATGATACCTCGCCGTAAAACAATTCAAAACTACGCCACCACCTCGGAAGTTCTGATCATATCAGTCCTCTCGAAATCGCCGCTATCTTTTGCAAAGCACGCAGAATTGCAGTTCTGTTAAAACCTTTTTCTGCTTGTTTATTTTGCAATATTTTTTCTTTCTGCAAAATTTATTTGACTCATCAGGTAATATTTACAAGTAAATGTACTGAATGTGACAATTGAAGTATTTTGACCTTGTGATTTTTGGTGGATTTAACAGCTTATATAACTGGTCTTGATTGAGTGTGACTTAAAGCCTGATGCAATGGCCTATTGTTAGTTTCAACTTTCACTATTAACTGCTGCAGAATCGCCGTGCATTTTACAAGTTACTCACATTTCGGCAAAATAAAAGTGCAAAATATCCCCATTCAAGTGATTACTGCGCTTTTGTGATTCTCACATTCGAAAAAAATTTTCTTCTTGTTTTTAAATTAAAAGGCCGAAAATTTCATTCAGTGAGGTAGGGAATTTATTGTAACCTATTACAATTTTGCGAAGAAGGTAGGGTTGTAACCTATCACAATTTTGCGAAGAAGGTAGAGAAATGAATCGCTAAACGACGTTATGCACAACTTTTGCATCGCAAATTGCGATGTAAACCCAAACAAATTGCTCCCTGATAATACACATCAAATCAGATAATATGGTGATTTTTTTTCTTTCACCTCTGAGTAAGGGAAAATTTTTCCCCTTCCCAGTTTTCTACCCATTCTGAAGCCCCTGGAAGTAAGTAAACTAGTCTTCCTACAAAGCATGTTTTTATTATTACTACAACTATAAGAAAATATACTTATATCAATTTCATATCTCCAATTAAAAGAGAATATACAATTCTGAATAGAAAAGTCTTCTACTTTCCAAGCTATAGCTGATTAAAGGTTCAGAATTAAAGGTTCAGAATTTTTTGACATATATGCAAAATTTGTGATGTATAAAAAGACAGACACAGTTTACCCAATGAAGTCTAATCCTTAATCTTTGAAAATGACGTAACATTTTACTTGATTGTTGGTATGCAAAAAAACTTGTTGTCAGAATTTGTAGGCATCTAGAGCAGATGTGAGAGATTTTACTTGGAGTGGCAAACAAGCATAGGGGGTGGGGAAAAAATAAACATCCTCTTAATCATACATATAATTCGAGCATGTTTATAATCCTTATATTACAAAAAAACAAAACAATGATTAGCATATATAATATATATATATTATATTTGCTTATATATATATATATATATATATATATATTATATTTGCTTATATATATATATATATATATATATATATATATATATATATATATATATATATACATACATATATATATACATATATATATATATATATATATATATATATATATATATATATATATATATATATATATATATATATATATATATATATATATATATATATATATATATATAATTTTGTTTTGGTGGTGGGGATTGCACCAGGCCGTACCTCTTTTGGAAGCCATCCATGTTTGTAGGTATTCTCCTATAAACAATAATGCTACATAATAACAAACGAAGGATTTACAGATGAAATGGAATGCCTATTCATAAAAGGTATGCCAGTTCAAAACTTGCATAAAAATGTGCATATTCAGTGCCCGTTTATAATTTGCATAAAAATGTGCATATTCAGTATTTTCCTACTTTCATGGATTTCCAATCAATTGAACTGATGTAGTCTCTATCTGTTAAAGGAATATTCCCATTAATTTTCATGTAAATTTATATTTTCATTTTCTCTTTTTATTACAAATATTATGTACATACACACACATATGGACAATGTTCCTGTGAAGTGCATATTACACCAATAATAATTATACCAAATATCTCAATAATTAGAGAACAAATGTTTGCAATAATTTAGAAAGACAAAAGTAATTTTCACAGAAACTGATTTAAATTGTCTTGGAAGTGCAGCTGTGACATCACACTTTTGAAATAGACTTACTGCACCAGTCACTTTTGAAATGTGATAACTAATAAACAGAATAAGAAAATAACATTTTTTTTTTTTCTTCACCAATTTGTCCTTGTTTCTTTAATTGTCCTTTTTCATTTAAGATATCAAATGTTTTTTTCTTCCTTCACCTATTTCTATTTCATTAATTGTTCCCTTTCTGAAGAATTATGGTAATATTCCTTTACAGAATTAGTTCAAGTGTCAAGCAAGTCTATCTGATATGAAAGAGGACTTAAAAAAAGAAGAAGAAAACAAGTGAAGAAAGCATTCCAAAATCTTATTACGTTAAGGTAGATATCTAAGTTTAAAGTTTGGTATCATTTGTGTAGAAATGACTGAAATCAGACTAGTAGTGATGCCATAGCCTCAGATTCCTCAAAGTCTTTATGTATTCTATCATATTTTGATCGGCAGTTTTGTGGCTCAAAAACCATTGGATATGTCAAAAAAGTAGTGAAACTGAAGCTAGGATAATATTTATTATACCACCTGAAGAAAGTTTAAGGAAAAATAATTTAAAGTGAAAAAATTAAAAAAGTTTCTTTAAAATACATTAACAATTGACTTACTACACCATTCATTTGTACACAGATAAGAAAGAGCTTTGAACTTGAATTTCTCCTTATCAGAATCAGATTTTTGAATGTTTCTGTCACCATTTTGTTTCTTTTGAAGTCCTTTTTCACATAATATGGACATGCCCGACCACTGGACTAATAATTTTACAGAGGGCTCCATAGCAAAAGCAGGAACTTGCATAGAAGGCAAAGAACCAACTTCAGCAGTCAGCTGTTATACCAAACTTTCCAGAGTATGTGCCTAGTACAAAGAGCTCTTTCTGGCAGAGAGCGCCTTGAGGGCTATTTCCACTCATCCCCAGATCATGATCTATCAACGATGACTTTGCTGGATGAAACATTCTCATGTGTTCTCACTTGAGATCGAACCCACTGTAGACATCGTGGAGATCGCAGGTCATGATGACCGAAAACATTAAAAAGACATTATTAACATTTTATAGAATATTGCATGATCGCGAGTCATTGATCTGCATTCACATGTGCTTTTTGAGATTTTCATCGGTGGATCCTGATCGTCTGCTCCGGATTGTGATCCTACGCTTAACTAGGAGAAAGATCAAGTGACTGCAATCAGATCCAGTGAGCGTTCTTAGAGTAAAAAATCAGCAGATCTGATCGACAGCAGTGGATCTGACTGCGAGCTCGCACGCAAGTGAGAACACATTTTTAGTGAGAGATCAGCAACAGGTACTTACCAATTCCAAGAAAAAAATCACTTTCTCAGAAATGAGAAGCAAAAATGTGGCTGTCATGACCCATTTGATGAATGGGGGGGTTGCTCAAAAGTTCAAAGGAATTCTTGACATTGTTGTTGGTGATTTTAACAATAACTCTTTGGTTGCCCAGAAACAAATCCATTGTAAAAAAAGCTCATGTTGTAATCTGCAATCAGAGGCAGTCAAAAATAGAAAAGTTCTAGAGTGTACAAAGGGAAAGTTTTTGAGGTAAATTTATATTATTGCTATCAATGTTTGTGGATCAAACCACAACAGATAGGCTGTTGCAGTATGTACAATGGTGGTGCTCTTTAGATCATATGGAGCATTAACCCTTTCAAACAATTGCCTATAACTGACTTGAGTCAGAAAAAGACACCACAAACTTGATTTAAAAAGTTTACAAAAAAAATTAATATCTAGAGCACTCCTTCAAAAGTGAGTTTTGTTTTTATCTTCGTACAAATTTTCACTTTTAATTCAATTTCAATATCTCCTTAATGGAATAGGATATCCCAGTAGTTTCTTTTGTTATTTTGTTTCAATTGAAGTCCTCTTTCGTATACAATAAATTAACTTGTTGACCACTGTTAAACTAATGCACTTGTCAAATGTGTGACTCACCGCTACACCCCCCCCCGGTGAGTCATTGCACCAAAGTGGGTGACCAAAAATGTACATTGATTGCACCCCTCAGTCACTTACGTAACTGACATTTTTTGTGAAATGACTTACCCCAAATCATTCACCTCCGTACAAAGTCAATGGGTCTGACTCACCCCAGAGTCACTGTGGTGACTGACAATTTAGCACAATGATACACACATGAATCACTGTTTTATATGTCAATGACTCACCTTTGACTGACATTGGGGGGGGGGGGGGTAAGTAGGGTGAGTTATACAACTGACAAGTGCATAACCCTTTATAGGCAAAATATTGTGTTAATGCGGACACTGTGTAGATCAGAAATACAACACATGCGAACAATTCTGATTGGTTAAAATGTTTACCCAATCAACGACCATGCACCGACAAACCAGACCACCCCAAAAATGACAATACTAGCATGATCGGATTTATTAGTGAAGGTTAAGCAAATTTCTTGAGAAAAGAATCTCTCTTTAAATGATCATATATCATATGCTGTCCTTAGTATCATAGAGGCAAATAAACAGACAAAGTATTTTAGAACATACTTCACCCAAGCCCCACCAGGAAAGTCTAGAGGCAATAGAAGTACCATATTCAATGTAATAAGTACTCCAGGCGCTTACGAAAATACAATTGCACCACCTTTTAGGCCCAAAGTTTCTTCCAATAATACTAAGGGGCCATGCTCCAGGGCCACATACATTGTGTTATTCGAATTGCATTGTGGGAACTGGTTCTATGCAAGCCACATAATAACCACCACAAAAACATTGTGAGCGTCAGATGGAAAATAAACAAAGAATGAAACAAAACTTATTTGAAGTCTTCAAATTCATCAAATAATTTATGTCATCAGTCAAACATGTTTGGTGGGTACTTATTAGAGCAGGTGTTTAATATGTTGAAATTACTGTATTTCTAATTATAGTCCTCACCCGTGGGTGACATGGGAAATGTTGTTACATCTGTTATGGGCATTGACAAATGTATACGCTTACATTAGCCCCCTCTGTTGAGGAGGGTGACCCCCCAGTGGGAAACATCCTATATTAAAACATTCATGCCTAAAAATAACTACCTATCTGTACTATTAACATAAACAAATTGTATAAAACACACAATTATTCACCCACACTACCAATCAGCAACACATTCCAAATTTAGTGTTCTTTTTTTATACCTGCAGTTCTGTAAAGGTGACCATAAACTTCGGATTCTCCTATGCTTTTGATCAATTGCCCTTATTAAACTCACCTGACCACAAATGGGTTGATCTCTCAACAACTTCAATTGCTGCTAATAACATGTGACATGCCAGTATGCCCATTATTCATGTCATCAGAAAAAGAAACTTAGTCCCTCTTTGATGGTTTTTCCAGGAAATAATAAGAAGTATCAGATCCAGCTCTGTGTACTCTAACGAGTGGTTCATACAATAGGTCATGTGCCATTTTAAAGCAAATAATTCCTGTAACTATCCTGTTTGAGGAAAACTTAAGGAGGTAAACCTCCTTTTGTTTGAAGGAGTGACTGAACACACACTTCTAGGTAACTGGAAATGATTCACAGCCTTTGCATCTATTCTGAATGCTTCTTGTTTGTTTGTTTGTTTGATGAGAGCTTAACGGCACCACAACAACGAGGGTCAAATTGTGCCTGAGAGGTTAGATCATTCTAGAGGTACGAAGGAAAGGAAACAGGGGAGAATGAGAGAAACAGGGGAGAATGAGAGAAACATGTCAGAAAGCTGGGATGCATGGGGAAAAAAAAAGTAGAGAAAGGGGGTGGGAGAGGGGGGCTAAATATGGTTGTAGAGGAAAGCATGATGAAGGAGATAATTTTACCTGGAGGGTTTTTCTGGAAGAACTCAGCAATTGAGTTGTGGGGAGTCAGGGAAGCTCTGGAAGGTTGTACAGGGGGAAAGCAAGGAGAACGTGATGGACTGTGAGGGTGCAATGGCAATTGTTGCAGAGGGGTTGAGGGGAGCCAATAAGGAGGTGTGAGTGAGTGAGGTGGGTGTGACCTATTCAAAGACGAACAATATGAACGTTGTCGACACGAGAGGTTGTTGATGGTGGGTTTGATCGGAATGGTGGGTTGGATGATGTGGAGTTTGTTATCAATTTGGGAGTCCCATGAGGTTTGCCAGCGGCCACAAACAAGGGAAGCGATAAAACGGTTTGATGTCAGAAAGTACTGTGATTCGATAATGGGCGGAAATTTCTTGTGTGTGTCTTTGACGGGTTATGTTAATGAGTGCTAGCCTGGACCTAGCGCTAGCTTCATGAGCACAAGCTAGCTGCGTTCCATCCGATCCCAGGTACCGTGGATATGTTTAGTGTTATGCATACGGACCCCGAGTAAAATGTGAAGGCAATAAATTTAGGTAAAGATTGACACTAAAAGACGGTTGGTTAGATGGTGTCATGAATTTATGCAAACTTTAAATAACATTCATTTTCACGGAGCATGATTTCCTACTCGGATAATAGAACAAACGGATAACTGTCACAACCTTACTAGCAGCCCTGGGATGCCTGATTGAATACTACCCAGCAGTAGCATAGCCAGAGGGGGATGAGGGGAACTCGCCTCTCCCCAATATTTTGATCAGTCAGTTCAGATTTTAATCCGTCGATTAAGATTGGTGCTGTCGGTTCAAAAAGCTTTGACATTCCAGGTGCTTATTATGTTTTTAGATTTCAAAAGAAAACTTTCTCAGAAAAAGGTTCTTCAGTAATAATATATTAAACATTTGTGCGATTTTGCATCTATATACAAAAACTAAGACAGAGAGAGAGAGGGAAGAGAAAGAGGGAGAGAGAGAGAGGGAGAGAGAGAAAGGGGAGAGAGAGGGGAGAGAGAGGGGGGGAGAGAGAGGGGTGAGAGAAAGGCGAGAGAAAGAGAGGGGAGAGGGGAGGGGAGAGAGAGGGGTGAGAGAGAGGGGAGAGAGAGATCGGTGAGAGAAAGGGGACAGAGAGAGGGGAGAGAGAGAGGGGTGAGAGAAAGGGGAAAGAGAGAGGGGAGAGAGAAAAGAGAGAGGAGAGAGAGAGAAGGAAGAGAGAGGGGTGAAAGAAAGGGGAGAGAGAGAGGGAGAGAGAGAGGGGTGAGAAAAAGGGGAGAGATAAAGGGAGAGAGAGAGAGGGGAGAAAAGAGGGGAGAGAGAAGGGGGGGAGAAAGGGGGGAGAGAGAGGAGAGAGAGAAAGGGGAGAGAGAGGAGGAGAGAGAGAGGGGAGAGGGAGAGGGGAGAGAGAGGGGAGAGAGAGAGGGGTGAGGAGAGGGGTGAGGGAGAGAGAAAGGGGCGAGAGGGGAGAGAGAGAGGGGTGAGAAAGAGGGGTGAGGGAGAGAGAAAGGGGTGAGAGGGGGAGAGAGAGAGGGAGAGAGAGGGGTGAGAGGGGAGAGAGAGGGGAGAGAGAGGGGAGAGAGAGAGGGGAGAGAGAGGGGAGAGAGAGGGGGAGAGAAAGGGGAGAGAGAGGGGAGAGAGAGAGGGGAGAGAGAGGGGAGAGAGAGGGGAGAGAGAAGGGAGAGAGAGGGGGAGAGAAAGGGGAGAGAGAGAAGGAGAGAGAGGGGAGAGAGAAAGGGGAGAGAGAGAGAGGGGAGAGAAAAAAGGGTGAGGGGGAGAGAGAGAGGGAGAGAGAGAGGGGAGAGAGAGGGGAGAGAAAAGGGGGAGGGGAGAGAGAGAGGGGAGAGAGAGAGGGGAGAGAGAGGGGAGAGAGAGGGCAGAGAGAGAGGGAGAGAGAGGGGAGAGAGAGAGAGAGGGGAGAGAGAGAGAGGGGAGAGAGAGAGGGGAGAGAGAGAGGGAGAGAGAGAGAGGGGAGAGAGAGAGAGGAGAGAGAGAGAGGGAGAGAGAAAGGAAAGAGAGAGAGGGGAGAGAGAAAGGAAAGAGAGAGAGAGGGGTGAGAGAGAGGGGAGAGAGGGGGGGAGAGATAGAGGAGAGAGATAGGGGAGAGGGGGAGGTGGATGTCGGAGTGTCACATGATACAGAACAGGCTCATTTTAAAAGTTTGACAACATTTACACCAGTTTGTAGTAAATTATTGAAAACTTTTTTTTTAGACAACCCAATTTTTCAAAGAGTGACGATAAACCTAACCATGTACAAACGAAACAATAAAACATTGTATTTCCACATTATGCGTTTTCATGATTTTGTGTTTTGTGTATTATAGCTCTCTTTGACATTGATTTGTATAATACACCTTCTTACTATGCGTTGTGACATACGTTTTTGCCCTTAAAATGTCAATTTTCGAGAGCTTCCGGGGGCTTCGCCCTTGCCGGCCCCTTGCAAAGTCAAGAATTTTGTATATGGTGTATTATAGCTCTCTTTGACATGAATTTTGATGTGTATAATACACAATCTTACTATGCGTTGTGACATACTTTTTTGCTCTTGAAATGTCAATTTTGCAAGAGCTTCTGGGGCTTCGCCCCTGGACCCCTACCAGGACTTCGCCCCTAGAACCCTACCAGGGCTTTTCCCCTGGACCCCACCTTAAGCGGGTCCCTGGACCACACGCCGACAAGTCAAGTGCTTTGCACTTTGATTTTGTGTTTTGGATATGGTATATTATAGCGTTGGTCTCTTTGACATGAATTTTGACTTGTATAATACACCTTCTTACTATGCGTTGTGACATATATTTTTTCCCTTGAAATGTCAATTTTGTGAGAGCTTCCGGGGCTTCGCCCACTGGATCCCTAATGGGGCTTCGCCCTGCATCTTTGGGTCTAGGGGCCTACTTAAGGGTCCAGGGGCCTGCTTAAGGGCTCATGGACCCCACGCTGAGAAGTTGAGCACTTTGCTTGAAGTGGGTATCACCTCAACTACATGTACACCAGTAAATATCGTGTCACCTCAACTACATGTACACCACTAAATATCGTGTCAGTTCAATTTAAATACCCCCTCCCCACCCCCTCCCCGCCTAATATGGAAATCCTGGCTACGCCACTGCAACCCAGCGATGATTCTTCTACGTGTCCAGGAACACAGTAAACAAGTTTGAAAACAAACTTTAATTTTTGGTAATCTGCTGCCCATACGGCCGCACATTAGTAACAACCCCCAGCTTACGCAATGCCACATGCACTCACCAACCCAAGAAAACTTTATCCTTAGTGCATTATAAGTTTAAAATTCTAACCCCCGCTACAGATAATGTATTTAAGTATAACCCCTGCGATGCAATGTACAATGTAGCACAATAAGACTTACTGACACTTGAGACGTACTATGCGACAAGTAAAAATGATCAAACAACAACTTCACATGTTATCTTCCAGGTTATGTCATGACCTATTAAGAACTCATACTCCAATAAGATAATATATGATACAGTGTGGCCTAAATAAGAATTTGCATATTAATATAAGAAAGTCCAAATTCTGATTGGAAAATACTGCGATATGATTACCAACAATACGGTACATGTTATAGGCATGGAGGACCGGCCATACCTATGTCACAGCCTGGAGCGGTACGAAACGCATACAAACAAAACTCTGTCTACAGCTAAAAGAGCTATTTTTAGTGCCATAACGAATTTAAATCTGACACTTTTGTAGACAAAACTTTTACTTTTCAGAAGCTTCAATTTTAAAACTACATGAAATATCTCTTATTTAAATTCCAGTTTTATGAAGCATACCAAAATCTCGTTTGAACCAGAATCTCAAAAACAAAACTGTTAAAACCTACGAGGAAAGGCTTTTTAACACAAAACTTTGTACATGCACACATGGGAGCTCACATATCATATGATTTGACAAGCTCCACTCAATACACTCTGTGTCATTAGTGGGTGGAGCTAAAAATCTGATTTTGGCAGAGTTTTGTGTGAACACCAAGGTGCCTAGAGAAGCAAGTCATAAATTTCTTGCACATTAATCTCTTCATTGATGTCGCATATACTTTATTTCTAGTTTCTGGGAATATTAGATAGAAATGGCAGGTAGGTCAAATCAAAAGAAATAAAAAGGTTAAACAGCCATCACTTAAAAGGAGGTGGAGAGAGACCCTGGGAATCATGGGGTCGCTGGGAATCATGGGGTACCTGGGGAGGGCAACCCTCATTACCCTTTAATGTCCTGCTGTCATGGACCTCTAGACTGGGATGTGTAAAGCAAGGTTGGATATAGTTGATACAACTTGGGAGTTGAGATTAATTCTTGATTCTGATTTGATTTACTTTTCACAGCTATATAGATGTTCTATGTTTGGTTCCAGCTGTGATTTAACCACATCATAATACCACTACAAAGGTGCAGATATACAAGTCATTTCACATCTTTGTCACTCTTTTCCAACAAAATATGAACTTTCTTTTGTTTTCTGAAAGTATTTTGTGGGATGGAACTTAAAGAATTAGTCCAGTAGTCCAACATGTACATCTTATATGAAACTTATATCAGAACTTCAAAAGAAATAAATTGGTGTAAAAAGCATTCAAAAATCTTATTCTGTTAAGGAGATATTCAAGTTTACAGCTTTGCTTATCTGTGTAGAAATAACTGGTGTAGTAAGTCTACTACAGACACTTGGTGTCTTCTTCCTCACATTCTTAATAATTGTTAATGTATTTGAAAGTTTATTTAATTTTTTCACTATTTAAATTATTTTCCCTCAAACTTTCTTCAGGTGGTATATTATAAATACCCTTCCTAGATTCAGTATACTACTTTTTTGACATATCCCATGGTTTAAACCACAAAATCGCAGGACAAAATGTGATAGATTACATAAAGACTGAGGAATCTGAGGCTATGACATCACAACTACAGTAGTCTGAATTCAGTCAACTCTACACAAATGATACCAAACTTTAAAATTTAAAATAATTTAAATAGTGAAAAAATAAAATAAAATTTCTTTAAAATACATAAAGACTTTAAAAAATCTGAGGCTGTGACATCACAACTAATCTGATTTTAGTCGTTTCCACAGAAATATTACCAAACTTTAAACTTAATGAACATGCTTGACCATTGAATAAGAAATTCTCAAAAAAACAAGAAAAAGAACAAACAATATACACATTTATTCATCAGTTGATTTTGCGCCAATTCATAATAAAACAAAGATTTACCCTGCTTCATAAAATGTACGAAGAAATCAATCATGCGCGAAATGGCACTTCCCTGGTGTATTGAAAAAATGACTGGTCTAGCGTTTATACAGTGTGTCATAGCTATATTTCTAAGACAAGTTTCTCTATGTATTTCTTTGAACATTCTTTTTTGCTTAATTAATTGGTACATGATACATACAAAAATGGTGTTCTTATATTGTTCACATAATATCCTATCATTCTCAATAATTAAACAAAACTTCTTTCCAATAATTTAGAAAGAATTAATACATTTTCATTTAAAGGAATACATAAAGAAGAACTGCAGCTATGACATCACAAGACTTATTTCAACAGTCACTTTTCCACACGCATCAGGAATCTTTGAAATGTGATAACTCCCACAGTCAGGTAGAATACTAGACTTTTGGTGTAATTAGAAAATACACCAAAACTTGGAGCTTCGTATTCAGTAAGATCCATGGAGGCAGCCATTCTAACTAGTGATAACGTTATATCAATGGGATTTTTATTAAGAGAATGGTAGTATTTGTGTAATGTAACGTATGATGCATGTACACGGTATCAGCGATGAATAAGCCAACACAGAATCATGTGTCGAGAGGGCTGTTCAAAAGGTCAACAACCTGTCAACGAAAGTATTTTGATATTTTATCTCAAAGTCCGCGATGAAATTGAAAAGTCCACGGTCAAATTTATGAATATTCATTTGATATCGGTATTTCCTTTCAAAAATGCGTTCTCATTAAAAATTCCCATTGACTTAACGTTATCACTAATTAAAATGGCGCCCTCCATGGATCTTAATGAATACGATGCTCCGAATTCTGGTGTATTTATTATTACACCAAAAGTCCAGGATTCTCTCATACTGTCCTTAACAGAATAAGATACAGAGAATGGAGTGATGATTGATGGCTTGTCACAAAATTTCAAATTTTGTCATATAAATGTCTCAAATGTCACATAATTTTTGGCACCTATTGCACAGAATCAGATTTGCCTTTGTCACATTAGATTGGCATAGATTCACACATCATGACCAGTTGACAGGTAATACTCATAGAAAGGATCATGAAAGGTTTCAGGAATTAGAACCAAAAGGTTTTGTGGTTCCGATGCTTTTTCATCAGCTGATTTGATTTGCAGAATTTGCATTAACTGTCACTTAATTGCATATCATAATATATTTGTTTCAAATTTATTCATAAGCCACATCCACCATGCAAATCAATAAAAATTGTTGACAAAAATAGCATTTGCACAATAATCAACAATATCATCAAAGCAAGTACTGTATGATGCAAAAACGATTCCTCATTTATCCTATTGCAAGAATTTGTCAGCAAGCCCCACCTACTCATTAACATTCATGACATAATTACCACAACATTAGAACATACGTACAGACCGTGACCCATCTGTGTACCACATATAGCATAAATCTGATATATTGTTTATGTTTACATCATTGAGCACTTTCATGTTAAGCTACGCCCACCATGCATATTAATGACACCTTCTGATAACATAAGCATGTACACAATAACCAACAAAATAATCATGCCCAATATGATGCAAAACGGACATACAGTTGCTCATTTATCACTTTTTCAAAATTTTCACTTTAAGCCCCGCCCACTCATTTATATGTATGACATCATCAAAAACAATAGGGCACATCTACAGGCAATGGCTATCTGTGTACCACATATGACATGAATCCAGTTTACCGTTCTTGAGATACCATGTTAACTAGCTCTTTTCAGCAAACTCATATTAAGCCCCACCCATTATGCATATTAATGAAATTCAGTGTTTTTACGTCGTGAACATGTACATACCAGCTAACATCATAATATTGGCCAAATATGAAACAAAACAGACATGTGGTTGATAAAATATGAACATATCAAGATTTTTACATTAAGCCCCACCTACTCATTAATATGCATGGTGAATCAAAAAACAATAGGGCACATCTACAGACCATGGGCTCTCTGTGTACCACATATGATAAGATTTCAGTTTACCGTTCTTGAGATATCCAATTTACGAGCTGGCCGTGACATACACACTCACTCCCATATACATACACACACACACGCCATCATGTCCGCGTAGGTTCCTGATGCTATCTCATCGGAACCAAAAATGGAATCCACCACTAACATGCAACATCAAATTACCAATGAGTGTGAATGAAGGAGTAAAACACGTCATTAAATACATCTGTTTATCTTCATTTTGTCACAAAATTTTCAAAATGTCACAGAATGTCAGATTTTGGACAATGAAATTTTATCACAAAATGTCACCATGTCACGGACAGACGCTCCATTCTTTGTAAGATATCAACATGGTTTTCACCAATTTGTTTCTTTAAAGAAGACATAAAGTCTGATACAATCATTATTTCATATGATAGAGGATAAAAATCTTAAAACTAACTGCCAACAACAGCAAGTTCTTCATGTTTGAAATCAACATATGGGGCTGCCATTTTGTTCAATTCTGTATTGAAATAATGTGCATGACATAATTTCCCCAATAAGGACGTAAGGATTATAATGTATTTCTTTATAAATGTGATTACAGTTTTTATTCCAAAATGATGTGGCACAAAGTTTTAACAGCATGTTTTGATAATTTCATGTGTACTCAAAAATATCCTTGACCATTACAAAAGAAAAACATGTTTTCATAAACTATAAAACTTGAGGTAGATTATAAAAAAATACAAAGCGTTCCAACATCCTGCTGGGCTGATGACGTCATAATCTACATGTTTTGAAATGAAAATGGCGGCTCCTATGGTACTTTTAACTAGTAGCATTGATGTTTTTAATAATTACAAAAAATGTGTTACATTGCTTCGGAAGTTATGAAACTTGGTCAAAAAATGTGTTATTTTCAATTCTATCATATGAAATAAGGATTATGTCAGACTTAAGTGTCTCTTTTAATTATCCTTTTTCATATTTATCGATATGAAAAATCACATGAATATTCTGTTCAAAATGGCTACTGACCCACTAACACATATCTTGTACTGTTGTGTTTGCAACAACCTTAACAAAATAAATAATAATTTGTGATGTTGCTTAACGAAGACGATTGCGATCATCTTTTAGCAGGAAAAGGAAACATAAAATTACATTAGAATGTAACACAGAGTAAGGACAGACCCCTGGGAGATGTCTAATTGATCTTAATATACTATACTAAATGGGTGAAATTGAGTTATCCTGTTTTGTAACGCTTCCTTCTTACACCAATCTGCCTCAAGTCCCCAATCTAGAGAACACAGCATTGGGGAAGTAGAGCTTGTACAGATGCATGAATATGACACAGCCCATACAATATATGCTTAGTAGTAGAGTATACAATAGCTGGAGGGTGGGGGGGCAGTGGAGTATTCAGTGAGGAGTCTAGCAACTTAAACCCCTGGCAAAATTATGTAAGTAACATGTAAGCAGCTGGATGTACCAGTATACAATATGTACTAAATGAACTGTAAAAAATAAACAGGTCTATGTCAGATTATCAAATGATAATTACTGTTTTCTCCCCTCAGCACCAAAAGCTGAATACGCCACTGGGGCAGTGTCCATCTTGGAGGTGGTATGGAGGAAGATGGGAGGGGGAGGAGGGGGAGGGAGAGTCTGAACCCAATTCCTCCCCTGGTTATGTTAATTTGACCAGAAGTATAACTTTTGTGCATGTTGATTTGACCAGAAGTATAACTTTTGTGCATGTTGATCACAAGATTTCCTCTTAAGGAAAGTCTTTTTGTGGTCAAGAAATTTTTGTGGTCATGAAAACAACTCTAATGACGCTGGATTGTTACAACAGTTTTGTCTAGTTAAAATCATTTTGCATGAATGTGCCTTTCAGCTTCCACAACTGTACAAGCAATTGATCTCCCTATCACCGAAATGCAGATCCAAAGGTTTATAAATTAAACAGCCAATGGGAGGGGGGGGGGGGGCAAGGCAGTGGGGTATTCAGTGAGGGGTCTAACTTCACCCCTTAAACAGCCAATGTGCTGTCACTTGCATACTGAAGACAACAAAATTCATTCAGACCAAAATAGTATTGTGAACGGAAAGTCAAAATATCTTCCAAACCCATGATCCCCAAGTGATCTCATTTCCTTCTTGAGCAGCAATGTTGATACTTCTTTGGAAAGTACAATGACACTGAACGTCAGAAACCTAGAAACCTAGAACCCTCCTTCAAACAGTGTCAGCTGTGCGTTACCTATATGTATGAGCTTTGCGGAAACTTTAAATTTACTCCCCACAAGCTTTGATACCAGGAGCAAAGAAGCTCCATTCAAAATGGCATCTCTTGCTCCATTTACCGAGTCATCAACAATTTCAGAAAAAGGTATTTCTATATGGTCTACATTCTTGCAAACCTGATCATAAGGCTAAAATATACCCATAACACTACTGCATCTCTCACCAATTCTTTTACCTGCAAAGTTATCTGATACATTTTTTTCCTGCCTGGATCAATTGGCAATGGGATACAAAGCACTTCAAAATTCCCTCTTTCAAAAAATTTTTGGTAGGGATTTCAGAATTTTGATAGGGGAATTTGCACAAGTTATAAAAATTGTTTTACTCATAAAAATACCCTTTTACTTATTTTGTTTGTATACTTAAAATGTAAAATTCTTCTTAAAAATATATTTATTTCATAAATTGCATAAATATTAGGGCTGTACATTTACGTTTAGCGACCTAAACGTTTAAACTAGCGAATTTCATTTGTTTAAATGTGACCTTTGACTTTTGCAAAAAATCGGGAACATGTTGAAATACCAAATAAGCCCTCCTGACACCTAGCAACATGTTGTGCTATTATAACCAAGCTTTTTAGTGCAATAAATAAGAAACATCTTTGCAAAAAAAAAAAAAAACCCAACTTGTTTTTATATGCCACGATACCTAATACTTATTCAACTACCCCATGAACACCACTTCTCCACCCTTCCTCCTCCCCGGCAATCTACACAAATTCCCATACCTTTAACTGCACACGGCCATCGTTGTACATGGCTGAGTTCTTATTACTAGCAGCTACCATGTTGAAGAAACTGACTGCAAATAGTTTCGTGATTACCCTATCATATATTGCTCGGAACATTCCAGAATTCAAATAAGGTCCGGATGACGCTAAACCTGGAAGTTTTTTGACTGCTTAAAAAGCTTTGATCCAACGTAGTCAAAGTCTTGGGATTCATTTGTTACAAAAATGACAACGCAATTGGTGAAGAATATCGTGAGACATGTGTGCAAATCAAAGAAGCTCACGGTTTATTTGAGGTATCTTTGGTATTAAGAGATTTCATGGCTAATCGCTAAAATTCATATCGTTAACTTGAGGCCTATTAATTTTATCCCTGAATGATTAGCGCGGATTTCAATACTTGTCTAAGCCAGCAGCTCCCGTAGCTGTGCGCGACCACCCCACATTGCTTCTAATTTTGTGCGGGATTGTGAGAAATGATTGCTTGATTCTCGCATGCAATCGCGCTGCTAATGCAAACCCTGACTTCAATATCATCTTCACAAAACAAGATGTGATTATGATTCATTAATTACTTCTCTTGTTTAGCTTGTCGAAGAAGAAACTTGGTGGAATTTTTTTTTTTGGTGGTTTTTAATAGATTTGAAACCAATCTAGTTCATGTTACAGGCCATGGGTGTTGAATAAACAATTTATTCAATGTTTCTGACCCGGTCGAAATATTTACATAAATACTGATAGACCAATCAATTATCTACATGCAGGTAATATCATTAATTGCAGTGCAAAGCATAGCACCATACATGCATGTAGCATGTCCTGTTTGTCTGAGCAAATGAACCTCCTTTTGTAGAGAAAGTGCCCTTTTGAAATCTAAAAAAATAATAATCACCTGGAATTTTAAAGTTTGTTGCCCTTTTATACAAAAAATAAACCCCTCTTTCAAATTCCTGGCTACGGACCTGCATAGAGAATGGTCCATCCAACTTCAGATGTTTAAACTATCGAGGTTAAGTGTCAACATGGTTGAGTTGGTGGAGTGCCAACATGATTGAGTTGGTGGAGTGCCAGCCAACATGGTAGTTGGTGGAGAGCCAACATGGTAGTTGATGGAGTGCCAACATGGTTGAGTTGGTGGAGTGCCAACCAACATGGTCGAGTTGGTTTGAGTGCCAGCCAACATGGTCAAGTTGGTGGAGTGCCAGCCAACATGATCGAGTTGGTGGAGTGCCAGCCAACATGGTCGAGTTGGTGGAGTGCCAGTCAACATGGTCGAGTTGGTGGAGTGCCAGCCAACATGGTCGAGTTGGTGGAGTGCCAGCCAACATGGTCGAGTGCCAGCCAACATGGTCAAGTGCCAGCCAACATGGTCGAGTGCCAGCCAACATGGTCGAGTTGGTGGAGTGCCAACCAACATGGTCGAGTGCCAACCAACATGGTCGAGTTGGTGGAGTGCTAGCCAACATGGTCGAGTGCTAGCCAACATGGTCGAGTGCCAGCCAACATGGTCGAGTGCCAGCCAACATGGTCGAGTTGGTGGAGTGCCAACTTGGTGGAGTGCCAACATGGTCGAGTTGGTGGAGTGCCAACATGGTCGAGTTGGTGGAGTGCCAACATGGCCGAGTTGGTGGAGCGCCAACATGGTCAAGTTGGTGGAGTGCCAGCATGGTCGAGTTGGTGGAGTGCCAACATGGATGAGCAGCATGGTCGAATTGGTGAGTTGGTGGAGTGCCAACATGGTCGAGCTGGTGGAGTGCCCACTATACTAAACAGTGTTGATGCTGTAGCTGAATCTGGTCGTTTAATAAATTTGGCAGACGGTTATAGGTCTACTTTTAGAACAAGAACAAAACGCAACACTTTCTTTCCATCCATTGGAAAAAGTGATCAGAACATATAGTTGATCACCATCCATCCCACAAGGACATAAAATGGCTGTTTCGATGGCATGGTTGGTTATCCCCTACCTGGTTCTCTGATCATTTTGCAAAAACGGCAGAGTGAGACACTTAATTGTCTCCATTAACTTTCTGATGAAAAATCCTTATAGAAACAAAATAATAATAATAATATAATTTTGTGTTTTCTAAAAACCTGATCTTGTTCATAATATTAACCCTTAGACGCCTGCCGAGCTCAAAACCTGACTGCAATTTTTCGGAACTTTTTATTCAAGATTAATTTTCAAAAAATTTCCTTTAGTTTTCTGTCATTACAAGTTTCTTTTATATGAATGCTAAGACAATGGACTTTACAATAAAAGAGTCAAAATGACAAAAATATTGACACATAAATATGACAATTTTGCAATTTTTCGGCAAAAATACGGCATTTTTTAACTTTTTTTTAGTTTGTATTCTTTTGCTTGTGAATTATGAAAATGGAGGATTTTTTAAGATGTATAAGTAGTTTTTGACATTCTCTGACCATTGATACCACTCTCATTATCTTCTCCATGTAAAACATGAAAATAATGAAAATAAAACAAAAGAAATTACCTCCGTATTTAGGCACTAAAAGACAAATCCCTATAGCTCAGCGCAGCATCGAACCCGTGACCTTTCACACAACACACGTACGCACTGACCGCTGAGCTGTGTAACAGACTGAAATCAGTGTGTTTGTTTATATTCTTATGATTTTTAACATGATTGCGACGTTTAGCTTAGATGGAATAGTGAGCGTAATTCTATCGAAAGATCGCAGAGCTATGTTTTCAGCAATGGGCAGTTGTTTTCCGTTCAGGAGCCACAATTTTTTGTACAAATTGGTCTAAAAAAGGCTGAAAATCATGAAATTTTGCAGAACTTTTGCCCCCAAAAAAGATTGATGATAGGTACTGTCAAAATTTGACCGGATTTGCACTCAATGAAGTGTTCACTACTGGTATACATGTTTTGGGACAAAGGGAAGGTCCTGAAGTATAATTTGTAAGCATTTGAAAAAAAAAAAAATGACAATTATTTTCAATTTTTTTGTTTTTAAGCATTTTCAAAGCGAGTTTACTGAATAATTCTCAACATAACCCTCATCAAAAAAGTTAGTTTATTGAGAGAAGTAGAATAGCCCTTTCAAATTATACCACAATCAGTGCTGTAGGCCTATGGTAAGGTCCACATTTTATTGTTTAAAAATAGCACTTCCACATCTTCATCCGGCGTGTAAGGGTTGTAAGTTCACATGACAACACACAGCTTTGTGACTCGACAGTTTATACCTATGTTATGATGGGGTACTTCTGATTCAATATATATGTAAAAATGATTAACAAGCATAATTATTCAGTTTCATTAGGGATACTGTCTATAATAGAATCACTGGAATCATATTAGCAATTACATGAGTTAAATTTCAAAGCAAATAATACAGTAATGTACAAGGGCTATTTCTATAGTAAACCTTACAACCAAGAATTGAATGACTGAATGATAGATAGCCCAAAAAGTTTATATTCTACATATCGTTCAAAGGCTTAAATGTCTACGGGCAAGTACAACAGTTTTTAAAGGGCTTTAAATTTCTTTGTTCTCAGTTTACAGAAAACAAAATATTATATATTCACATGATTAAACACACACATTAATCAACTAACTCCTTGTCTGTACAAGACTTGCAGATCTTGTTTTCAACTTATTGAAATAAATCACACAATTGAAACAATTTTTCCAACCAGTGAGACGACTGATAAAAGATCAGATAACACCCTCCTCCCTCCCTTATAACCATGGCAACTGTGGCTGCTGCAGGTTGGCAGATAGAGGATCTCCAGTCCCACTTTTCATCAACTACGTAAATTTTGTTTATTCGAATGGTATAATCATATTACACTGGTATAACAATTACGAGAAAGCAAGTTTTGCCACGGCCAGGATGGAGAAAAAAACACAAAAACCTGTCGCAACTAAGTTATAATGTGGACTGTGTATCCAAAAATTTGATGATGACTATCGAAAAACCATAATGTGAAATATCATAAGGATCTATTTTCAAAAGGAGTACATATGTCATTTGAAACTGACAATGCCCCAGTTAATCCGTTTGTGGCAGCCGCCATACATACTGTATGAAGAATTATTTTCAAGTAAAGTTGTCAGTTTTGTACCAGCCTATTCAAGATACACCTCTTGCATAACATTGAAAATAAGCTGAAGAAGATCTGATTATGGGTTGATAGGGGGCCCTATGGCAAAGCTTGAGATGGGTGTCTCTTATATCTTAAGTGTGGGGTCCTTTCATTAATTTGATGTTAAATTTGGAATGGAAAATTGGGCATTTTATTTCTTTCCGCCATTGTCGAAAACTTATACTTTAAAGATGGTTGATTTTTGTAAATAGTACCTACACATTTAAAGGGACCTGTTTGTTTGGGGCTTTCAATAATTTAAGGTTGAATTTTAACTTTTCAAGGACCACAGGCTTACAATTTTCTTGGCATAATTTCTGAAAATTATACTCAAAAAATTAGGACTCAAATTTTTGCGACACGGGGCAGTTGCACACTGCAGTGCCCCATAGTATTAAATGAATATTTAATTATCAGACATAAAGGCAAGTTACTTAACTCAGAATGGTGATCTATTATGAATGTCGGGAATGAGGTGTTGCTATTATTTAATTAAGATTTTCATACATTAATGGCTTCCATCATCAATTGTGAACAAACTCATTGGTGCAAGATAAAGTCAACAAGAGAGTTTGTAGAGATAACCCATGGTAATATGAAGCAAAATATTTGTGGGTCAATAGTAATGAGAAATATAATTAAAAAATGAGTTGTGCGTTTTTTCTTCTTCTGTAGTTCATAACAAATGGTACCTAAATGAACGTTAATGTTTCAGTTTAAAAACAAAAAGTCCTTATGAAAAATGGAAACGTATAGGGGCCTAAATAGTTCAGTTTCAATGCTGTTTTACCGTGTAAATCTATGTTGACTTTAGACAAAATATCAGCCATAAAATGCCTAAAATCGCAGAGCTTCCAGGAGCTTCACACCCTGGACCCCTAATGGGGCATCACCCATGGACCCCACTAGGGGCCCTAAGGTGGACCCCACTAGGGGCCCTAAGGTCGATCCCACTAGGGGCCCTAAGGTGGACCCCACTAGGGGCCCCTAAGGTGGGCCCCTAGATCCCATGCCGTTTGGGCTAGTGCTTCGCACTTGATGCCTAAGGCATCAAAGATTTTGTCAGAAAATATTATTTCACCCTCCCCCCCCTTCCCAAATAAAATTTTCTAGCTACGCCCCTGCTTGGACGTTTGATATATTGAATACAGTATATCTCCTTTCAAAATATGAAGCATCTTTTGTTCTGTTTGAATGACAACATTTGGTTTTCACTTCTTTTTGATATATGATAGTTATCTAAAAATACACAAAATTTTGATAAAGCAGGCTATACTCCAAATATGCAGGTATGTTCTACCAAGGACGAACTGAAGCAGTGTCAAATAGCAATTTGTGCATCAAAAGTGTATATATAGCTTGTTCTCCCGTTTTATTTTTGATGAACACTGTTTTCTACATCATACACAACAAAATGAGCATGCTCTCACTCAGTGGTGTAGCCAGCATTCAAAAAGTAAGGGGTCGGAGGTGCTCCTAGACCCCACCCCTCCCAAGATGAAGTGTTCAAATTTAGCCCACTTCTGAGGGAAATTTTGTTTTTGAAAGCAAAGAATATACACACAACAAAGATCATCCCAAGAAAATTTCCTGGGAAAAGAGTGTGTGAGTGTGTTGGAGGAAGGGGGAGGGGGGGAGGGGATGGACTCCCCATTCCAGCTCTCACTTGAGTACGAGATCACGATCAGATCCACTAAAGGGTCTGCCAATTTTTTTCTGTGGGAACTCTCACCGGACCTAATCACAGTCAGTTGGTCTTGAATTTTTTTTCTGTCACAGTCAGTTGGGTCTTGATCCTAGACAGGCAAATTGGATCTCTCACCGGATTTAATCACAGTCAGTTGGGTATTGATCCTAGACAGGCAAATTGTGAATGCAAATCAATGACCTACGGTGATATTCGTTATGCAATATCCTATTTAAAACTTGATTGCAAGTTCACACTCACGTGAGGATCAACACATGACATTAATTTTTCTACAATCAGTTATCGTTGGAGGATCAGGATCCACGGAAAAGTGACATGTTGTTGAATGTTGGTCATTTTCGCTTAAAAAAAAAAAAAAAAAAAAAATGAAAACTATACTGTATACCAATATTACCCTGTTTAGCATAGACTGTTTACAACCACATAAAGGAGAAGTTAAGATGTCCAACATCATGAATACATGGTATGACGGAAAAGTTAAGATGTGAGACATCATGAATACATGGTATGACGGAGAAGTTAAGATGTCCGACATCATGAATACATGGTATGACCGAGGAGTAATGTAAAGACACTATATTATATCTTAGTTTGTGTCAGTCAAAAGATCATTTGTGTCTGTCAAAAGATCATTTGTGTCTGTCAAAAGATCATTTGTGTCAGTCAAAAGATCAGGTTTAAAAGGAATCAAGTCAATAGTTTAAAAAGTCAAATATTCTAGCTTGATGTATGATCAAGAATTAAAAAATAAATCAACTATCAAAAACTCCATCAGAAAAATCTGATTCTGTTCTCAAGTTTGAAGTTCTAATATGGATGCTGCCATTTTGTCTAATTTTGTGCGGAAATCATGCCAATGAAAATGATTGCATAATTTGCCCTAAGTGCTAGGCCTGGGTGCATTTCCGAAGTTCTTTGGCGTAGAGTTTGCTTTTTTTCGTCGTAGTGGGTAGCACAAGCGTTTCTTGGCGTACTGGCATGAAAACGATAAACTTGTAACTAGTACACTTGTCCTAATTTCTTTCCCAAACACTACACCAAAGAGTTATTAACCAATAACTCTTGTAGAATGTACTATAAAACAAAATAACTTCTAACTTTAACTCCTGCTAGATTACAAACGATGCAATGGCTATTATGAAAGAAGTATAATGCACGTAGGAAGGGCGCAATGCTGAAATAATTTTAGTTGGGTTCTTTTTTGCTGTATATATATATAGTATTGTGTACTCTTGTATCAGTGACTTTATATATAAATAATAAATAAAATACTGTCAAGAACTAATGCATATTCATTAGTTGTACTGTTAGCCAATCATGTTTTTTTAAAACTAAAAGCAAGTTTCATCACCACGGAAATTATTGCAGAAACAGAATACTAAACAAGACTTAGTAAGATAGTAGTAACTCACTGCTTGGTAGCTTGACTGTCTTGGTATATGAAAGCTAATCCCCCTTGTACCTTTGGCGTAGGTTTTATATGAAATGCACCCAGGGTGCTAGGACCGGTATTTATCCCCTGTTTCCCTGGCATAAGTGGATGCGAGCACATGACTCTCTGGAAAGTCCATTGCAGGTTAACTCCCCAGCAGTGCTGGTACTCATTTTACAGCTGAGTGGACTGGAGCAGACCTGCCAACCTTCAGGATCACCAAACTGTATTCTGGAACTACAAAAGTTGTATTTTTGATAAAAAAAATTGTACTCTTCAAACAAAATGTACAAAACAAAGGTTTACTGTGGCAGAAAAAAATTACCACTGTACTTTCAGTTTCTCTAATTGTATGCGACAGTTGCCTTTTTGCATTTCTGGAGTGCTTCATTTTTTTTTTATTGTATGTTGATGGGATGGAATCCCTGCTGCTTGCCAATATATCTTGCTAGTTAAACAGTCTAATAGAACTGGAGTACTTAAACTTGATCAGAACTTTGTTGCAGGTAGGTTGCCTGCATAATTAATTTGTAGTCAATACTTTTTGGCGGCAGCCGCAAATGGTTATAAATCGTATTTTGAATCTGAATCTGTTCAGTCGGCAAAAATCCTTCAAGAGGACATGAACGCCAACTGAGCGTAAAAAGTATTTGAGTGAAAAAAAACAAAAAAAAACAAAAAAACAAACACGTATTCTTGTGCATAAAAACGTACAATTGTATTCCCAACATTTTCCTGTATTAAATACGGCAAAATCGTACTAGTTGGCAGGTCTGCTGGAACAAGTAGAGTTAAGTGTCTTGCTCAAGGACACAATGCAGCGCTGGCGGTGGGAATTGAACTGGGTACCTTCGTATACAAGCACGACTCTAAACCACTGCACCTCTTTGTACCTGTCCATAAACCATAATAGGTCCTTGCAAGCCTATTGTTTAAGTTAACTCGCTGAACACCTTATTAAAGGATTAGTTCAGGGGGATTAGTTGAAGCAAGTTTATCTTATATGAAAGAGAATTTTAAGAGAAAGAAAATGGTGAAGAGGATACTCTAATATCTTATTTCATTAAGGAGATATTCAACTTGCTCTGTGTAGAAATGACAGTTGGTATCTTCATCCTTACAATCTTAATAATTCTTAATGTGTTTTAAAGAAAGTTTATTTAATTTTTTCACTATTTAAATTATTATTCCTCAAACTTTCTCCAGGTGGTATACATTATAAATACCCTTCCTAGATTCAGTTTTACTACTTTTTTGACATATCCCATGTTTTTTAAGCCACAAAATATGTTAAAATACATATAAACTTTGAGGAATCTGAGGCTATGACATCACAACTAGTCTGATTTTAGTCATTTCCACACAAATGATACAGAACTATTACTTCTTACATTGGTCCTCTTTTATCAAGTGCCATTTTATTTGGAATTGTGCCCTATACCTTACAACAAAATATTTTTAACTTTTCAACTAAAATTTCAGAGAAAGGATTCTAATGTGCCAAAATATTTTTCAGATTAAGGTATGACCCATGAATATTTCAACAATATTTAATTACACACCAAAAATATTTGTGAATTTTAGTTGAATAGTTTTGGGAGAATTTGACATTGTTTTGGAAATTTCCAAGAAAGTTCCTAAAATTTAGGGATAAAAGCCAGAGGATCATGGATTTTGGTGTTCCCCATTTAGAGTGTTGACAGATTTTCATCATCTATTTCTTAGTTTTTGTGACCTAGTTATTATAGCTGTTTACAAAGAAATCTTCTTCTTTGCAAGCTGCAAGAACTTTGCCAAAGCCAGGGAACAACTGAGTGCTGATGAAAGATCTAAGATGAAAAAGGATGCTACTAGCCTAACTTATGATTCCAAAACAAAAGTAGATATACAAACAGAGGTGTAGGAAATGGGAAGGCAGGAGTGGGCAAGCTGCCTCCTAAGAGAGGATTTCAACTACCCGGTTACATTCTTTCTGCCTGGTTGGGAGGTAAAATTGGGAAAATATTAATGTAAAATTGAATTTAAAAAAAAAAAAAAAAAAAATTGTGTAAAATTTTTGAAATTTTGGTGAAATTTGGCAACATGCATTTGCCCAAATTATTAAAAGCTTCCCTCAAAATGAAGGAAATTTTCCGAAAATTAAGAATGATTCCCCGAAAATTAAAGAGATTTCCCTGTAATTTTCATGTGCGCAATCATGAAATTTCAGGACCTCTTGCGCCCCCCCCCCCACCTCCGCGAGAGGTAGCCCTTCCTACGCCCCTGGAAATAAATATACCCAGTGATCTATCCTAATATCCTGAACATGTTTTTGCCCTTTCTCTTTACCCCTTCCACCCTGTACAGGGGTGGCAGAAATATATAGGAGGGGGGAAGGGGGCTAATGATGTCAGGTGACATGTGATAAAATAATAAGGGGGCTAATGAAGTTGGGTAATGTGATAACGCATGTTCACCTTGATGAATTGGGGGCTGAAACCATCTGCCTGGCTCCGCATCCCCTGCTGTATTAATGTTAATTGAAAGTCAATGTCAAAAATTGTAGATGTTTTTCCATCATCAATTTAATGAAATACATCACATGCAAAAAACAAAAAAAACAAAGACTAACCATGAACTTAGTGAAATACATCACATCAAAAAAAAAATCATTGACTAACCATGAACCCTTTTAAAGGCTTTTATTCATTCATTGTGCATGAACAGCCTTTTGCACTTTCTGCAAATTAGGTAGATTTCCACAACAATTGGTGATTTATTAGATCACCTGCCAACAACTTGTGACTTGTTGTCAACAAACAGAGCACTCTTTATATAACATTTCAAACAGCAAATTAATGTCTACAAGTCAAAGTCCTACTTCTAAAATAATTCCTTGAAAAGATGAATAAAACATTTAAACCAGTCCAAAAGTTCAAACAGATCAGGGTTTTAAAACCAGCTTACAATTTCTGGGTAAAACTAACTTTCTGACTTGTTTTTGAGGTTTTGGTAAAAACTGCCACATCCAACTTCCTTACCTGGGAGTTCTAAGACAGAAAACTTTTTATGAAATAATAATAATAAATAAAAATGACTATTACAGAACCCTGGAAGGCAAATCAAACAAAAACACAGAGCTGGATGTATAACAAAGGACTTTCTCAGGTTTCAAACCTATTTTTTCCCCTTGATTTTGGGGAAACCCCAATTTCACCTTGAGTAGACAAAACAAACCATCCCTTCTTATGGGAATCTACTTTGCAAGTTAAAATTTCAGATGAAAGTCTTATTTATTATAACCAATTATTTGGACCAGGCAACAATATAAATGCAGAATTTTATATGTTAATTTTCAACATAAAGAGTGTGTTCTCATTTGAGTAACAGCTCGCGGTCAGAGCCACTGCAGCGGATCAGAGCCACTGCAGCGGATCAAAACCACTGCAGCGGATCAGAGCCACTGCAGCGGATCAGAGCCACTGCAGCGGATCAGAGCCACTGCAGCAAATCAGAGCCACTGCAGCGATCAGAGCCACTGCAGCGATCAGAGCCACTGCAGCGATCAGAGCCACTGCAGCGATCAGAGCCACTGCAGCGGATCAGAGCCACTGCAGCGATCAGAGCCACTGCAGCGGATCAGAGCCACTGCAGCGATCAGAGCCACTGCAGCGATCAGAGCCACTGCAGCGGATCAGAGCCACTGCAGCGGATCAGAGCCACTGCAGCGGATCAGAGCCACTGCAGCGGATCAGAGCCACTGCAGCGGATCAGAGCCACTGCAGCGGATCAGAGCCACTGCAGCGGATCAGAGCCACTGCAGCGGATCAGAGCCACTGCAGCGGATCAGAGCCACTGCAGCGGATCAGAGCCACTGCAGCGGATCAGATCCGCCAATTTTTTACTGTGAGAATGCTCACCAGATCTGATTGCAGTCACTCAATCTTGATCTTAAGCAAAGGTAGGCTGGGGGAGGAAGGGGGAAGGCAGGAATTTCACCTTCCAGGTTGCATGCATGCTCTCTTCCTTGTTGGGCTGTTGGGAGGCAAAATTAGGAATCATTAATATAAAATTGCCAAAATTTGGTAAAATTATTGGAAATTTTGGTGAAATTATTTGAAAATTTAGTAAAAATTTCCCAAAAATTTATTTAAGTCCCCAAACTTAACAATTTCCCGAAAATTGCAGCAAAATACTTTTGATGGAAATTTAATTTACCAATTTTTCCGCTTAAAGCTGAAAAATTATTGGAGTTCTTGCTTACGGAATTTCCTCTGACCCCCACTGAACTGAAGCATGTGTGAATGACATTGCATAGACTTTTTTACCATGTCTGAATCCAAATTGAATGTGTGCCCCTGTCCCCTAGGGCACAGGTTCTGAAATAATTTTTTCCATGGGCCATCATTTCATATCAGCCTTAGGCTGCGGGCCAATCGCAAGGTAAAACCATGCAGTGTCACATGACAAACAAAGCCCCTCAAAACAATCCCTGAATACAAACAAGCTGAGAGCGCATGTGTGATAAGAAGGATGTATGCCAGATGTCGGCGGTTCTCATATCCGCCTTTCTTTGACAAGTCCAGTGGCGTGGGCAGAGATTTTCATTTGGGGGGCACAGCAGTTCAGGAGGAAAATAGAGGACGGAGGGCACTATAAAAGTGGCACCTATTGGTGGAACACGAAGCGTGTGCGTACTACGCACATGAAGCATGCGCCTACCTGCATGGTATCCAGAGCCTTCTTAAAGGCCCCTGGTGGGGTCCAGAAAGCCCCTAGAAGGTCTGCAGATTTCTTGTTTTTGATGCCCCAAAATGGTTTAAAATCAAACATAGAAATTCCAAAATCAAATTAAAGACAGGAAGAAAATTTTGTGCCTCCCCTCAGCAATGCCAATTTACAAGCTGCGAGTCTGCCCAATTTATACTGGCACTAAAGATAACATTTTATTTAATAAGTTGCTGATCTGCCTAGGAAATCCCCAAATAAACAGGTTATTTGATCGGTATATATTTTTTTATATAACATCACAACTAGTCTGATTTACAGTACAAAACAAATTTCTGCACACAAATAATACAAAATGGTGAACAAACTTTTAAACTTGAATATCTCTGATTGCTGTTAACAGAATTAGATTTTGTTTATCCCATTTTGAATGCCATTTTTCACTTGCGAATATCTAAATGTCAATTTGTTTCTTTTGAAGTCCTTATTTTCATCAGAGGCGTTAAGATAAATCTCTTGGTCAAAATGTCTTGACCTTTTGACGGGTTTAAACTTTTGTTACTCATGCCGCTGAAACATTACTTTAGAAATAATTGTGATTAATCTGAAGATTTGTATCAAAGGTTTTCATCATTACCTATTCTGTTCTGAGAACAGTGTTTTTTCAAATTCCTGTTCATGATATAGCGTTATTCCTTCTCAAACATATATATATATATGTAGCATGAACATCCTGCAATATATTGTTTTCTGCTCATAAAATGTGTTCTAAGAGTAAAATTCCTCCTAGGTAATATCTTTTAAGTATGAAAAACCTCTCTGTTCCTGCCATTGCCAGCACAACCGGTCATAGATGGGCCGCTGAAAGCATGTCAGTACACGTTCCATGTGGAAAGCATTTTAGCACATACTACCATGGGAACAGTTTCCTTCTCAGGCTTACCATGGGAGCTGTCAAATAACAGCTACTAGGACCCTGGGCTAAGCTTACCTGGGGATTTATCTACTATCAGTATTGTACATGGGGATAATCTGTCGGGATATTGTTTCCCATGAAGTAATAATCATTGCATTATACACTTGTCGTCCGCCAATTGGAGAATTGATTTCAAAGTTTCATGCGCATGCTTGAGGGTGCTTGAATCAAGGCACCATACCCCCTTGCATAAATTGTGTTATTTCATAAAAAAGATACTTGAAAGCTTGAAAAGTGCTCCATATATAGAACAAAAAACTAGAAACAATGATATGCATGCATGATAATTCCAAGAAATTAATGTAATGAGATGCATGACCTCACTAAGGTGCATGACCTCATTAAAAAGAACTTCAAGTGTGAATTAATTTTTTTAATTTTTTTTTGGGTTTTTTGACAAAATATATATTCCCACAAGGTGGTGTGTTCAAATTGACCATGTCACTTATATAACCTCAATAATCGGCTCAAAGAGGTTAAAATTACCCATTGACCAACACATTATAATTTATACAAAACAGCTCATAACTTTTGCCCTACCAGATTAATGTAATAGGATACATGATCTCATTATTGATGAACTTTGTGTGTGAACCAATTTTTTTTTTTTTGGGGTGTTTTTTACAAAATATAATTCCCATCACGTGGTGTGGTCAAATTGACCGTGTCACTCATATAACTTTGATAATCAGCTGGAAGAGGTTAGAGTTACCCATTGACCCACACATTATAATTTATACAAAACAGCTCATAACTTTTTGTTAGAAGCATAATTTTTTGTTCAAACATCCCCATGAAATCATTTTTCTCCCTACTGCCTTTTATAAGTTTTTGTTGGTTGCAAAAATATATTTTTCAGCACGTTTTATGAGATAATTTACTAATTTAGTTTAGAATTTCGATATGTGCGCAGCAGCCTTCTGACTATTATTTATTTCTTGTTTCTATTACAAGTACATTATGACAAAAAAAAAGGTATATAAGGTAGAAGTCCAATCTAAGCAAGGAATTTGTTTTGTCACTGACGAAAATCTTGGAACAGTGAAATATGATCCGGTTTGTGCTTTTAAAGAAAGCACTGTTTCGTGGAACAGTGGTGAAAACTTAAAAAATTGACCCCTGATCACGCGCACGAAAAGTGTGTTCAAACACTTATTAAAACTCAGGAAAAGACACCCTCACTTTTCAGCTGCCGGTTCCTTCATTCACTTTCTCACTTTTTAGCTGCCAGTTCCTTCATTCAGTTTCTCACTTTTCAGCTGCCACTTCCTTCATTCAGTTTCTCACTTTTCAGCTGCCAGTTCCTTCATTCACTTTCTCACTTTTTAGCTGCCAGTTCCTTCATTCAGTTTCTCACTTTTTAGCTGCCAGTTCCTTCATTCAGTTTCTCACTTTTCAGCTGCCAGATCCTTCATTCAGTTTCTCACTTTTCAGCTGCCAGATCCTTCATTCAGTTTCTCACTTTTCAGCTGCCAGTTCCTTCATTCAGTTTCTCACTTTTCAGCTGCCAGTTCCTTCATTCAGTTTCTCACTTTTCAGCTGCCAGTTCCTTCATTCAGTTTCTCACTTTTCAGCTGCCAGTTCCTTGATTCAGTTTCTCACTTTTCAGCTGCCAGTTCCTTGATTCAGTATCTCACTTTTCAGCTGCCAGTTCCTTCATTCAGTTTCTCACTTTTCAGCTGCCAGTTCCTTCATTCAGTTTCTCACTTTTCAGCTGCCAGTTCCTTTATTCAGTTTCTCACTTTTCAGCTGCCAGTTCCTTGATTTAGTTTCTTACTTTTCAGCTGCCAGTTCCTTCATTCAGTTCCTCACTTTTCAGCTGCCAGTTCCTTCATTTCAGTTTTTCACGCTTCAATAACCTTTAACAATGATCCTTAAAGGACTATGGACGTCTAGCAGATTTAAGATATGTGAAAGAGCACATGCCGAAAAGATTTTCTTTAAGCGCCTACCAGCACCCGACACCCGAATTAATCCTGAAAACTCAGGTATGGCAATTACCAACCTGACTTCCAGTTCAGTGTATTGTGTTTCCACTCCAAACAATGATTGTTTATCTGCCATTCCCATGCACACCACAGCCAAGTAGCCCAATGCTATTTGTGTGTATAAGATTACACAAAGCCAGAGCTGAATAATCAAGGCACTTTTGTGATTGAAATCACTCATCCGTGTTAGGTGTCTTAGTGGGAGAAGTTTGTTTTCAAACTGGTGATAAAAATAGTTGTGTATCATAATGCCTGAGGTAATGATGTGCATTAACTGTTAATGATTGATGAACCATTTCTCATAAGGGAACATATTGCTTCATGCATGGAATTCTGAGTAAAACAAATCTTTACAATTTAAAAAAGTGCATTTAATTATCAAGTTATGAAAGTTTCAAGATTTGTTAATTTGTGTAGAATTTGTGACATAGTAAGAGAAACACAACTAAAAACTTTTATGTACTGTAATTCTTTAATTCTGTTCTTCAAATTCAGCTACTTGTGAATTTCAGATTGTCTGTTGTAGATACATGATGATTCAGGGTATGACCAAGTTCTGAAAACATTTACCTTAAGTCCAATGCTATATTTCACACAAGAATGGCAGAGGAATAGAAACAAAGGTTTTATTAAAGGTGATGAAGAAGGAACCTCCCCCTTTGATGTCAAATATTATTGCGCAATAAGAGCTAAAAATAAAAAATGCTGTAAATTTTCTAACCAATTTTAATGGAATTTTTTTTGCTGTTTTAATGGTTTAGACCAAGATTTCTAAATTAAATTTTTGAAGAGCCATTATTTCATACTAGCTTCAGGCCGTAGGCCAATCGCGTGGCAAAACCAGCGTCATGTGACAAACAAAACCCGTCCAAAAAATCCCTTGAATACAAACAAGTTGAGAGCATGTGTGATTAGAAGGATGTACGCCAGATGTCGGCGGTTCTCTTATCCACCTTCCTTTGACAAGCCACGAATCCAATTTATAGCGAAACTAAAGATAACATTTTATTTGGTAAGCCGCAATGTTTTAGAGAGCTGATCTGTCTAGGGAAACCCCCAAATAAATTAGTATTTTACAATTTTTACTGATCTCATTCGGATTGATCTTACATGCAATGCAATGTATGGCATTATATAATGACTATTGTTCGGGGGCCAGATTTGATTGTCTGGCGGGCCAGATTTGGCCCGCGAGCTGCCTATTAAAAATCGCCGGTTTAAATCATATTTTACACCAATTAAGCCCATATTGCCTTTAGGTGTCCATTGTCCTTTAAACAAATCTGAACTACTATCAGCTTCTCATGATAATTTGCATCCACAAGAAAGTAGTGGTTCCGTCCTACACCAATAGTAAAAAAAGGACCTTAATTTGAAAATCGATTGAAATCACTTAATCCCAGGGAGCTGACATTTAAAACTGTCAGTTTTCACAAGTTATAGGGTTAGCCAGCTCGATTAGAACTGTCAAATTTAGGTCAACAGGTGCATTGCGCAATATCAACTTGATTTACTGAATGCAAGCAAGTGTTTAACTTGACTCCACCTGTCCATATTCAACTTAATAAAGATGATTTGTTGACCATTAACAACCTTTCACCTTTTCCCCAGGTTCTTCCAGCAGCACGCAGTTATCCTGAGATGAATCATAGGAGAAAAAAAGAGAGCTTTTTTTTTTAACTTCTATATTTGGAAGTAGAAATCTGGGGTCTTTTCTGGTAAAAAAAAAAAAATTAGAAATAATAAACAGGGAGGTTTTGGTCTTTTTTGTGTTTTAGTGTTAAAGGATTAGTCATGGACAATATAGATTGAATCATTAGGTATTCAGGCATTGGAGAGAAGGCTGGATAAATTTTGGATTAATCAGGCAATGAAGTACAGTTAACTAAAAGCATTAAATCATTCAGACAACATCTGCAGATTTAGATGATTCAGAAGAACTGAGGGACAATTCTACCAGAAAAGCATCTGTAAGAATCTGTAAAAATGGTGAAGCAAGTTTATCTTATATAAAATTGGACTTCAAAAGAAACAAAATGATGAAGAAACTACCTCAATATCTTGTTCTGTTACAGAGATATTTCAATTTAAAATTGTCTTATCTGTGTAGTAATAATACTATGGAAGGTTGGTGCCCCATCCTCACTTTCTTAACAACAATTACAGGCCATCTATCGTGACTTTAAATGTGCCGCCATACATTTTATTCCTAAACAATACTGATTGGCATATCAATGTAAGAGCACAATGAACCATTGTGTTTCGACCAATCAAAACATGTAATTGGAATCCATGTTATAGAGACAATAACTGGCCTTTAAAAAAAAAAAAAAATTAATAAGTAAAAATTGATTTTTTTACCATTTGAATTCTTTTTCCTCAAACTTTATTCAGGTGGTTAAGTATAAATATCCCAACTCATATGCTGTTTAAATACTCCCTAACACGGTGATTCTAAGATAGGCGGCCTGTCATTATATAAAGCAATACAGTGCATTGCATGTAAGATCAATGATTTTGGTAAAAATCGCAAAATACTCGTTTATTTTGTTTTTTCCAAAAAAATCAGCTTACTAAAACATCACGGCTTATCAAACAAAATGTTATCTTTAGTTCTGCAATAAGTTGGGCTCGGGGCTTGTCAAAGGAAGGTGGATAAGAGAACTGCCGACATCTGGCGTACACATCCTTCTAATCGCATGTTCTCAACTTGTTTGTATTCAGGGATTGTTTTGATGGGTTTTGTTTGTCACATGACGCTGGTTTTGCCACGCGATTGGCCCACGACCTCAACCTGTTGTGAAATGATGGCCCTTCGAAAAATTTAATTAAGAACATTGCCCTAACATACCCAATGGTTTTTAAAAAACAAAATCCTAGAAAAAAAATATGATAGAATTCATAAAACTTTAAAGTATATAAAGATGTGATATTTAGTCGTTTCTACACAAATGATGATACAGAAGAACTATTAATCTAATTATCTCCTTAACTGAATAAGATTTTTGAATATTTTCTTCACAATTATGTTTCTTCAATAGTCTTCTTTTATAGCAGATAAACTTGCTTGACCCCTGAACTAATCCTTTAAGGAGGGTTTGATTGCACAATACTTTATACCACCTGACATTTCTTTTTGTGATGAACATGCATTTACCATGTGCTCCACACATGTAAAATGTCCAAGGACGTCTATTATAAGGGATTAGTTCAAGGGTCAGACACGTCCATCTTGTGGAGAAAACACAAACTTAACTGAAGAAAATTTTGACAACTTATTCCATTTGGGAGATACCAAATTTAAAAGATGTCAAAAGTGTGTAAAACTTGACTGGTGCCACAGAAAGTCTAGATGCTATAAAAGAGAAGAGAGATATCACCCTTCATTTGTTTGAGTAAAAAATACCAAAATCATTTTCTGAAGAGAAACACTATAAAGATGGACACACTGAATACCAATAGAAAACGTTACACCACCAGAGAACCACACAATGGCAAATGGGAAGTATAAAATACGCATTACGTCAATCACAAAACCTCAAGGAAATAATCTCTACAAATAATGATAGCTTCTAATTGGATTTCTAAGCTTTATTGTAAGAAACAAACAAATTCTTCCATTTGCACCAGTCTGATTAAAGGCTAGTTATCATATTGACCGTGGGCATTTTGTTTATTTTGAAGTAAAAGGTCCCAAGCATGTGAATTTGAACTTGGTGATTGGTTAGCTAGGGGTCAACTGCATTCATTTTTGTGAAAGTGGACAGAAACCTCCCCAAAAAAAAAAAAAAAAAAAAAAAAAAATATAAAAAAAAATAAAGAAAATATTTTGACATCTTTTTCCGTTCAAGTTTTAGAGAAAATCTTGTGTCAGTAAAATTTGTAAAAAGTGCCATATTGATATTTTTCACGTCACATCCGGTTGTGGATCGTTTCTTAATAAGTAAACACTGTACGCAGTGTGTGTGTATGTACAGTGTGTGTGTGTGTCACTTCTGCAGCGGTTATTGATTGGTTGTCAGTATTTGTGTGACCAATCAGAAATCTTGACCTAAAAGATGTCATAAGTTTGTCAAAATTGATTGGTGCCGTGGAAAGTATAGATGCTATAAAAGAGTAGATTGATGTCACCCTCATTTTCTATACAATTGTTAATGTCTTATAATGAAAATTAATCTAATATAATTTTTCCAAATTTCTTCATATAAGATATAAATAAACGACTTCTATTTTAAAAATGGAGTTCTTTTGTCAAAGTGGACTGGAGTAATGCCTTCCCATTACCATTATATTCCTTTATTCTTATAATGAAAATTATTCTAATATAATTTTTCCAAATTTCATCATTAAGATAAATTAAAGTCACTTATTAGTTAAAAATGTCATAAGTTTGTTAAAATTGACTGTTGCCTCAGAAAGTCTAGATTTTATAAGCCAGAACCAAAAGGTTCTGTGGTTCCGATGCTTTTTTCATCAGCTGATTCATTTGTAAGTTTCGAATTAACTGTCATGTCATTGCATATCATGAAATATTTGTTCCATGATATATCATTCATAGGCTACACCCACCATGCAAATCAATAAAAAGCTTGACAACATTAGCATTTGCACAATAACTAATAACATTATTAAAGCAAGTATGATGCAGAAATGGTTACTTATCGATCCTATTTCAAGAATATTTCAGTAAGCCCCACCTACTCGTAAATATTCATGACATCACTACCACAACATTAAAACATATACAGCCATAACCCATCTGTGTACCACATATGGCATAAATCCAATATACCATTCATGAAATATGGTGTTTATATTAGCACTTTCACATATGATAAGCCACACCCACCATACATATTAATGACATGTTGATAACATACACAAGTACACAACAACCATCAATATATACCAGTATGATGCAAAACAGACATACAGTTGCTCACCTATCACTTTTTCAAAATTTTCACTTTAAACCCCGCCCACTTATTAATATGCATGGATCACCACCAAAACAAAATGGTACATCTATTGACCATGGGCTTTCTGTCTACCAAACAAGACATGAATCCAGTTCATAGTTCTTGAGATATCATGTTTACAAGCTTTTTGCTTACAAAATCAAATTAAGCCCCGCCCACTACGCATAGTAATAAGTCAATGTTTTTATACCATAAACGCACTAGCTAACATCATTAATATACCATATATGAAACAAAACAGACATGCAATTGTTAAAATATGAGCATTTCCCAATTTTTACATTAAGCCACGCCTACTCATTAATATGCATAACATCAACATCAAAAATGATAGGGCACATCAACGGACCATGGGGTATCTGTGTACCAAATATGACATGAATCCAATTAACAATTCTTGAGATACCGTGTTTACAAGCTCTTTTTAGCAAAATCATATTAGGCCCCACACACCATGCACATAAATGAAATTAAACAATTTTTACACAATGAACAAGTACACATCAGCTAACATCATAATTGTACCAAATATGAAACAAAAGAGACATGTGATCGATTGTTAAAAATATAAGCATTTCCAGATTTTTACATTAAGCTAGCCCCGCCTACTCATTAATATGCATGACATCAACATCAAAAACAATAGGGCACATATACGAGCCATGGGGTGTACCACACATTAATCCAGTGTACTGTTCTTGAGATATCGCATTTACGAGAATTTTAAGAATTACGTTAAAGGTGCGATATAGGCATAAGGACATTTAATTCTCATTTTCTAATTGGTTTGAAATTCAACCAATTGCAAAATACGCCTCCTTCAATCATATTTCACACCATATTAATAATACGGCAACATCTTGCTATACAGCGATGATGTGGATAAGGCGCTGGGCTTCGCACCTGCTTTGAGCGATTTCCTATTGTTCCAAACGTAATGAATTCAAAATCTCGTCAAGGCAGAATTTTTTCTGTCTTTTCCGCTCATTTTTATTAAAACAAGGAGCAATTAGCCGAGATAATTTAAGTTAATTAATAGCTAGCTCCATTATTAAAATAAGGATGACTTTGTACAGCATCTGTTGAACTCGGCTGTGTCATGTTACGACACATACCATACGTACAACATGTACCTAATCTCCATGCATACACTGTATAATATATGCCTCAGACTTGTAATAAATTTATGGCGTGTGTAAGTATACCGCATGTATTAAAAATTCTTGAAGTTTGATTTGTCATGACTCAAAAAATTAAAGATGCTTAAAATGACATAATTTTAAAGACCATTTTGAATCTCTTTCCAGAGAATACTGTCGATATATATATATATATATATATATATATATAACAAGGGGATATGTCACTAAATGTCCCCATAGCCATGGTCCTATGAAAGTATATATATATGCATATATATATGCATATATATAAATATATGTATATATATTTATATATATATATATATACATACATATATATATATATATATATATATATATATATATATATATATATATGTATATATATATATATATATATATATATATATATATATATATATATATATATATATATATATATATATATATATATATATATATATATATATATATATATATATATATATATGTACATATATATATATATATATATATATATATATATATATATATATATATATATATATATATATATAATATATATATATATATATGTAAAGTCTTTATAATGATACATATTAACAAATTAAGTACATACTTGTAGAAAATAGAATCCCCCATTTTTATATTTAATTTCTGCAACATACACTCGCTTACATCTTACAGAATGGAATCTTAATTGTTCACCATTACAGAATCAACAAAAACTTCGTTTATTAAGAATGAATGCTTACGTCATAAATAATTCCACCATGCCATTAATGTATGACATATACAGCAGCAACATTCATATTTCATCAGCAATTTTGATCCTAACGTAAACTTTCTTGCTATCCATTGGTCAACCAAACTTCCTGTCAACAAGACCCTTTAAGACCCGTTGTCAATTTTGCCACTTTCTTAAACAGATATCTTATTCCTCCCAAAACATCCGATTCAAATTGTGATTATTACCAAGAAATTTATGAAGACACCCTCTCAATAACTACTTGATTATTTTGTTAACTCGGTTTATTTGAGGTGCCAAGAGGCTAAGAAGACGTCTTGAGTTATAGGTCAGCAGCGCACCTCTGCCTCCATCAAAGTCAGCAGCGTACCTCTGCCTCGATCAAAGATCACTGATAAATAAGTCTTACAACAATTGCCAAGAGGTGACACCCTTTGTGTTTTGAATTGTCAGTTTTTTCTTCAAAGCATGATTAGACAACTTTGCAAAATATCTTCAGCTCATGATTATGTGAAGCAGAATACAAAGTAGAATACAACATGGGCTGTTACCAGGTGGGTGTCTAAGAGGGCTATATAAACATTACAGTTTACAACCAAAATCTTCCAGTTTGCACCAAAAAATCCTCAATTTTTGAGAAACTAAAAACAAATTGTCATCCAAACATTTCACTTGTGACCCAAAAATCCTCAATTATGAACATAATTTACAACTTTGGGCAAAATGTCATCAAGTTTTAAAGGAAAACCTTCAATTTTGGATGATTGCCGTAATCAAGCTTGGCACGAATGGTGAGCCTGAAAATTTGAGGAGAGCATAGCAGTTCGCTCCCCCAAGTGGTGTTGGAGAGGAGTCGGAGGAGTTGAGGGAGCTGTTGCATTTTAGTTTCCGGTTGGTGATTTGTTGCTTGTAGGTGAGCTTGGGGTCTAGAGATAAACCCAGGGACTTTGTGTTTCTTCTTTGACTGCGATTGTCAGTGTTCGATAAATTATGAATTAAAAGGGTAATTTTCATGTGCTTTCTTACTTTAAATTCGTTCTTCGTGTAAATTTGGCGTAAAAACCCTAAAATGCTTCAAGTGATGAGTGGACAAATTTTACTGGTAAATTAATTTTTCCATAAAAAGTTGCTGCTATAATCGGAAATCCCCTTCAAGTTTCTAAAATTTCCGGGAGATATTCGGGAGATTTCCATCATATAAAAAAAAAAGTAAATTTTTTGGGGAAATTTTGGCAAATTTTTAGAAAAGTTTACCGAAATATCCCATAAATTTACCACATTTTTCAATTTAATGTTGACAATTTCCCAATTTGATGTTGATAATTTCCCAATTTCACCTCACAACCAGGCAGAAAGCATGCAACTGGGAAGGTGATGTCTGCTCATGGGAGGAGGGTAAAGTTTCCCCCTGCCCCCTCCCTGCTATTCGCACCACTTTAAAGAATAACGATAGATTTTTAAAGAACAAAAGATGTACATAAGAAATTATCCAGGTCACATATAAATGCCTGAAATTTCAAATGCTGTAAAATGGTCAATTTGAACAGATTATGATCAAATACCTTTGCTACTACTTTTGCTACTTTCGTAACTTTTAATAGATTTTAGAGCAACTAATTATTGTAATGTAATAGGAAAATCACAAGGAGAGGGTTCTGGTTATTATTGGAGTAATGAAAAATGTTGGAATTTTTTTTTTTTTAAGGGGAGGATTCCAACCTCCCAAACCCCCTGACCAGGCAGGGTGTGATTGTCCTACCATCGAAACCGACGGTTTAACGTCCCCTCCGAAGGATGGCAAGTGCCATACAACCATTGCCACTTCTCTCAACAGCTGAATTGGGAAGGGAGGGGGGAGGGGGGGGGAGCAGGAGCTGCAAATTATGTACTTCCGCTTTGATGCTCAGTGTATCTGTTTACACAGCTGTGGAAAAATGGGTTAGACCTGACCGAGGTCACGCGTTCTACCGACGGAGCTACCTCCAGTTGTGCGTTTTATCAATGGAGCTATCTCCTCTCCTCTCCTGTTGTCTCAATAAACCCTTAACAGGGTAGCTTTGTAATTATGAACTCTCATAATTTGTCTGGCAGTAAAAAGTAAAACATGATCAATGATATAACATCAATCATGATAACCCCCTTCAGATTTATTGTAAATATTACTGATGGGTGAAGATAACATAATCCTTTTAAATTCTTTGAAAATGCACAGGACTTTTCCTAAAACCTACAAAAGGGGGAATTTGGGAGAATTATTCAGACCGACAGTTGGAAAAGACTGTTGGTTGAATATACATATCTTCTCTGATCTGAATTCATCTTTATTTTGTTGAGTAAAAAACCTATTTCACGTCATGACTGTAACCTATGTAAATAATCATATTCTGTAGAAAAATAGACATGTCAATACAATGAAAGTATGAATATGGATACACTTAAAGGCAATGGAAAATATTAACTCCCACCCCCACCCCCACCCATACACACTAAAACCCCAAATAATATCTCAACAAATGATACAAGCTTCTAAACTGGTTTCTAAACTTTCTAGAAACAAACAAATTCTTTCATTTGCACCAGTCTGATTACAGTCCACTTATCGTATCAACGTGGACAAAAATATACAATACAATTAATTCAAGTTTTCTGATTGGTCGAAATATATGCACATATACTGACAAGCCAATCAATGTCTGCCAAGGAAGTGACATTCACTACTATGTATCAGAAATACCAGTGACTTGTCAAGCAATTTTCTTAAAACGAGACATTACAACAAAATTTGGATGATATTTTGCTGGTCATTGAAGTGTCAAATGTTTTCTGTAAGATGACGCAATATTCATGTAAAAATGGAACCAAAACCCTAATTTTTGTTGATTGATCAACTTTTACTCATTTATCCAGTCCTCAAAAATAAGGCTTAAAAAAGTTGTTGGTTTGCCCTCCTCCGCCCCCCCCCTAGCTCGCCGAAAAATAGGGGCAGCTTTTTAGTATTCAAAAATCACTACGCTTTGTAAAAATTCATACAATTACCCTACAAAATGGTGTGGCAACCTTTTTGCGTTGCCATATCAGTACCCTAAATATAGGAAACTGTTTTAGCAAACAATTAAGAGCCACGTGATACAATTTGTTCGATCACATGATCTCTCTTGTCCCACCACGCTGCTCCATGCGCTTCAAACATTTTAATGCGCGGCCATTAAAGAGAAAAGATGTCGTTCATTACTGTGATAATGGTTTTTAAAAAACAGAAAAAGCAACGTTTATAATTGTGTTGAGCGATTGCTATTAACTTCTTCATTTACTTGTTGATGAAGACAAAAACTATAAAAAAAAAAAAAAAAATTGGGCCTGTCCCTCCTTTACAATTTTCCACAAGAAAGGGGAAACATTTTTAGGCCTAATATAATTTGTCATTTAATAAATTTCTTTGGTATATCATTTGACAATGACTCTGCATTTATAAAACTTACTTTGAAAAATATTTGTATATGAAGGAACAGGTGTTAAAGACCTTTAGTAATTTACTGACTATAAAACTTAAGGCATCCATCAAACTTCACACCTGCACATCAAGCCAGAATTCACGAGAGATTTGTTTTCAGATGATTTCGAAGAATTGCTTTTTGTTTTCACATAGAATAGAATATGACATTAGATATAAGTCCCTGGTGGAAAATTAAATATTCAAATCTTTGTTGCAGCATTAGAATTCGTCTGTATGGGCACCTTCCCCAACAAAAGTATTGCAACCTAATAACCCATGCCAGTCAGAGATATCAGTTCCTTGGGTGTACACAAGTAATTGAAAGTTCTAGAGATCCTGGACAAAATTTGTTGCAACACTTTGTGTGAAACTTTGTACTGCATTTATGAACAAAACTTTTTTATTCTTTATTATCTAACATCCATAGTACATTCTGGAGCTGTATTCTATCATTTGTATCTATCATTTTTGTATTCTGAGAACATTTGCATAAATTCCGTCACGTCCCCAATGTCCCATACCCAACCTTACCTTCTAAATCTTAATCTTCCACCCTCTCCTCCACCCCATTCAATATTGACCACCTGTTAATATTTTTGTTTTCAGTAAGGGGCTAAAATACATACAAACCAAACAGTGGAAATTTGGGGCAGGAGAAGGAAAGCTATCATCCCATAAATAAATTCAGAAGTGAACGCTGCCGCGTTGGTATACAACGTCACTTCCGGTTTTCAATATTCCCTCTTTAATGCAAGTAATCTGCGATGTTATCGATCACACATCCGCCGGACCGACCATAGAGGCCTACAATTGTTATCGAAAAACATGACAAGTGAACACCGCCATGATTGCAACGTCACTTCCGGTTTTCATTAATTCCTATTGATTGCGAGTAATCTACGATGTTATCTAACACATCCGCCTGACCAACCATAGAGGCCTACAATTGTTATCAAAAACATAACAAGTGAACGCTGCTGTGATTGCAACGTCACTTCCATTTCTTAATATTCCCTATCAATTGCAAGAAATCTGGGATGCTACCGATAAAAAATGGAGGTCACTATGTTCGGATGTGAGATCGATAACATCGCGATTTCTCGCGATCATTAGGGAAAATTAACCAGAACCGAAAGGTTTTGTGCTTCCGATGCTTCTCTTCATAAGCTGATTGATGTGCAAAATTGTATTAACTGTCTTGTCATTGCATATCGTGAAATATTTGTTCCATGATATTTATTCATAAGCCACACCCACCATGCAGATCAATAAAAATGTTGACAACATTAGTATTTGCATAATAATTAAAAACATTATAAAGGCAAGTAATGCAAAAATGGTTGCTCATTTATTTTATTTCAACCCCTGCTTAATCATTAACATTCATGACATCACTACCACAACACTAGAATGTATGTACTAACCATGATTCATCTGTGTATGACATATTGTATAAATTCATTATAACTTTCATGAGATACAGTATGGTGTTTACATCATTTAGCACTTTCACATTAAGCCATGCCCACCATGCATATTAATGACATCTGCTGATAACATATGTCCACAATAACCAACAATATTATTGTGACCAATAAGACAGAAAACGGACATACAATTATTCATTTAAAAAAAAATCACTTTAAGCCCCGTCCACTTATTAATATGCATGAAATCACAACCACAAACATTAGGTCACATCTGCAGACCATGAGCTATCTGTGTACCACACATGACGTGAATCCAGTTTATAGTTTTTGAGGCATCGTGTTTACTTGTGCTTTTGTTTACAAAATCATATATTAAGCCCCGCCCACTACGCATACTAATGAAATTCAACGGTTTTATAAGTGCTGTCATTACATATCGATTATCGCGATATCTCTTTTCTTACAACATGAAACATGCCTCTCGCGACATATCGCGAAATCAAAAACTATACTTACCTAAGAAATTTTTGCGCAACTAGGCTAGGCTACTTCGTACGTTACATTTCTAAAGTTACGGTACTAAATCTAAAAGTCAAGTTCAGGCCATTAGAAACGTGCAAACTAATTGGAAACAAAAACTACTAATTAAATATCATGCTCTGTTACCACACACTGGCACGCGCCGATGTAAGCTGGCAAAAAAACAAAAACAACGTTATAGTCACATGATCATGTCGTCTGCTAGATCTGCACATCACGTTCATCATATCATGGAGTAAATTGTAACTCCATGATCATATAGCGTTAGTGATATTAACAATTTGTGTCGTGAGTCAGTTTTCTTGAAAAGTATTGCGATATATAATATATCGCGATATTTTTCTCCACGATAATCAATATATAATTGCACCATGTCGTGACAGCACTAGTTTTTATACAATTAAACCATACACACTACTACTAGTTAATGGCCAACATCATTAATATAACAAATATGAAACAAGACATGTGATTGTCAAAGTAAGAGCATTTTAAGATTTTTATATTAAACCTGCCTACTCATTAATATGCATGATATCACCACCAAAAACAATAGGACACATCTACAGACCATGGACTATCTGTGTACCACATAATACATTAATCCAGTTTACCATTCTTGAAATACTGTGTTTACAAGCTCTTTTCAGCAAAATCAAATTAAGCCCCCCGCCTACTATGCATATTAATGAAATTCAACATTTTTACCTCATGAACATGCACACACCAGCTAACATCACAATTGTACCAAATATGAAACAAAACAGACATGTGGTTATACTAATTTGAACATTTAAAGATTTTTTACATTAAGCCCCACCTACTCATTAATATGCATGACATCAACCTCAAAAATAGGGCACATCTACAGACCATCTGTGTACTACATATGACATGAATCCAGAGTATCTTTCTTGAGATATCGCATTTACGAGCTGGCCCTCACAAACACACATACATACACCCACACGTACACACGCCATCATGACCGCATAGGTTTCTGATGCTATCGCATCGGAACCAAAACCCGGAAGTGACGTTACCTTCTTGGCAGCTTTTACTTCTGAATGTATTTATGGGATGATACTTTTCTTTTACAAATTGAGGCAGGATTTAATGAAGAATCATAACACTTAGCTCCTTGTGACGTACCCGAACTGTTCCAATAGTTTTGTCCAAGATTGTAACAATAATAATTTTTGATTGCAGGATGAGAGGCAGTTGCTGTGATTTTGTGCTCCTTTCATGAAATAATGAATTTGGAAATTTGTAAGTTTGTTTACAGGATTAGTTCAGAGGTCAAGCAAGCTTATTTGATATGATGAGAATTTTAAGAGACACAAAATGGTCAAGAAAGCATTCAAAAATCGTATTCCGTTAAGGAGATATTCAAGTTTAAAATTTTGGTATCAAATTTTTTTTGTTTTTGTTTTTTGAACCAAAATGAAGAACCTCTGCATCACATTCATAACAATTGTTAATGTATTTTAAAGAAAATATATTTAACTTTTTTCACTATTCAAATTATTTTTCCTCAAACTTTCCTCAGGTGGTATATCATAATTACCCTTACAGGATTCCGCTTTACTACTTTCCTGGCACATCCAATGGTTTTTAAGCCTCAAAATCAAAGGACAAAACATGATATAATACATAAAGACTTTGAGGACTCTGAGGCAGTGACATCACAACTAGTCTAATTTCCATCATTTCTACACAAATGATACCAAACTTGAAAGTTATCGCAGAATTGAGTCAAAGTGATTGATATCAGACTAACATTCCTGACATTCCTCAAAAATCGTTTGTGTATTTCACCAAGATACTTTTTCTTTCATTTCTCCACTGACAGAGCTTTATGTCAGAAAAGTATTAACCACTTAACTGCGTACGACGAATATGTCCGTCGTCCCTTAACTTTACACTACTGCCTAAGACGGACATATACGAAGTACGTCACATAAAACCCAGGAAATCCCTGAAAACCGTTTCTGTGCACAGCTAACATGCTAGTTGCCTATTACCTTTATGCTAATGCATAGGACAGACATATATACGTCTTTATACTTCATGCATTGATAAAGTTACAAAATGATGCAAGATCTGTGGAATCACAGAAAGTTTGTTGGCTGTGTTACGCTTTGTTTACAATCGCTTACAACTTTCTGTTACTTGTGTATGGGCCACGTGCCAGTTATTCCTTGTCGTAGATGTCATGTGTGTGCTTCTAGAGAGAAGAGGAAGGAGGTCATCAACGAGTGCAGGGTCTGTGGGAAACCACCTTGTGCTTCACCTTGCTTTGATATTTCTCACAAAGCTTGACTTTTCTACAAATGTGGAATAAGTTTGGATGGAAACTTTGTGAAAGCTGAGCAGAAACTATACAAATAAAAGTTACAAAAAGTTTCATTTCCTTTGAAGAAAACTAAGAAAATCATAACACCTTTTTTGTTGTAAATATTTAGTTTATCATTTTTCCAGTGTAAATTGATATCTGGCAAAAAAAAGAAGGCATTTTTGTCAAAATTGATAATGCTATGGGGTAAAAATCACAATATTTTATTTCTGCAATTAACTATTTTAAGGATTAGTTCAGGGGTCAAGCATGTCTATTTAATATGAAAGAGGACTTCAAAAGAAATCAAATGGTGAAGAAAGCATTCAAAAATCTTATTCTGTTAAGAAGATATCTAAGTTTATTAAAGTTTGGTATCATTTGGGTATTAAGAAAGGACTGAAATCAGACCAGTTGTGATGTCATAGCCTCAGATTCCTCAAAGTTTTTATGTATTCATGTAAGCGTGGGGTTTAGGACCCACTTAAGGTGTGTGGGTCAAATTTGAGGTTTTTAATGCTTTTTAGCCTTCAAAATGTATGTAAATTCATGTTGTGGAAATAATTTTTCACATTTGATTTTTTTGTTCATAATTGATTTTTTCCTGCTGAGATGAAAGGGGTTCCCGCAAACAAAGCTCACAAGGTTTTTCCAACCTTTGCCCTATGTGACTTCTACCTCAGTATAAATAATGATGAGCGTAAGATACGTGTACTGTACATGAGCAGATGGGCAAAGCATGTTCTTGCAAGTGCATACTACACCCAACCCGACAAAATGCTTCTAAAAATTTAAAAGAAGCAATTATTTGTGCAAAGAGATGTATGCATGGAGCTGTTACTTTATATGTGATGGTAGTCTTGGATCTGATATGACTCATCACTAGTAGTCATGCAGCAATAGAACAAGCATATGTGTACACATTGATTGTATTCAGATATATGTTTGTTTTACTAATCACTTGTGCAACTTCCTGGACTTAACATGGAGCTATTAACTCCATGGATTTACATTGCCCTTTTGGCAGTCCATATAATTTGGTTCAAAAGGTAACAATCTCAGCATGAATGTTTGTGTTGGGAGGTACCTGGATTTCCAGATCAGCTGTTGGATCAAAACAAAAGAGAACCCTTTCAATTTTAGTTACCTTGTGACTTGGAAAGAGTTCACTTTCTCTGCAACAAATTGGTGTAAAATTCAGGTTTGATATCTAATTCCGTTTTTGGATTTTACCAGTGTGACCTTGTAGTGTGCAATGCATTGTCATAATGGCATAATCCAAGACAAATTAAGTGCCTCTTTCTAAATTATTGGAACTGTAAAAGGTTTGGTTCAAAATTACGATAGCTCAGTCGATACAATTGCAAAAAGTGCCACACATGGTTCATTTGATATTTTAGTTAATTATATTTATGTCTTCCACAGAATTTTGAGAGGTGAAGGGATTTTAAAAGGTGAGGGGAATAGCCTGCTTAGACACTGCTTTCTTTATTACGTCACTGCTTTCTTTATCACTATCCATACAAAAAAATTAAATGCCACGAGAGCCCTTTTTCAAAGGGTGTTCTTGTAATTCTTGAGATGGGGTATAACATGCAGATTATGAGCAAGTTTTGCCCGTCTGCTCCTGTATCTTACACTCTTCAAAAAGAAAAACATTTGTTATTGTTTTATCAAAAAACACACAAAAAAGTTGCCTTGGATTTGGCTGCTTAACATCACATTGTACACTGCAAGGTGAAATCGTTGAATTCAATTGTTGAAATTAAGACATTGGTGAAATCGTTGAATTCAATCGTTGAAATCAACACATTGGTGAAAACGTTGAAATGTAATAACTCCTAAGCAAAAGAAGATATCAACGTGATTTTTACACCAATTTGTTTCTTTAATGATCCTCTCTCTATCATATAATTTAATATAAAAATATTTAACTATAAAATTCTAAAATTGTTGCATAAAATTGTTTTTTTTTGGATTTTATATTAAAAAGAACATGCAATTTGCAAGTATACTCTAAATCAAATTATGAAAATAGTATATTTGGAGGGGAGGAGAGGGGGGGGGGAATGGTTTAACCAAAACAATATTTGTTTTTTTGATGAGGGTTTAAGGGCACCACGACAGCAAGAGTCAAACTGTGCCTGACAGGTTAGATCAGTCCAGAGGTAGAAAGAAAAGAAACTAGGAAGAGTCTGAGAAGTACGGTGGCTAAGAGCCAGGAGAAACTGGCATCGAAAGAGGAAGTAAAAGATTAAATTCTGTTTTTTAAATCTTTTGTGTTGTTTTTCGGTAATAATGGTCAATCAAACTTTAAAGAGTTTAGTAACCAGGTGAACTTTATGATGTCATCAGATGAATACAGATCAATATATACCCATAACAATGTTTTTAAGCAGGTAGCTCTTTAAAATGTGTTCTCCAGTTTTATCCGGTTATAAGTTTAATTTTTTTTTGGCTTGTTGCCCTAGGGGTATATAATCAAGTTTTAAGATATCCGGATAGAATCGGATATTGACCTTCAAAATATAATTTTAACAGAATTGAAAAAAAAAAAAAAAGGATTTACATAAATAATTAAAGAAGTGTTCATCTACAGTACCTATGTCACAATTTTTTGTGCAATAAATGTGGCCACAAAATTAAAAATGCTTTAAAATGGTCAATTTTTTACCCAATTTGAATCATTTTTACCTCCGTCAACAAAGTTGGACGGAGGTTATGTTTTCGCCTCTGTTTGTTTGTCTGTCATCAAGACATTCAAGAACTGATGATTGGATTTGGATCAAATTTGGTGTGTGGTTTTGTTCCTGCTTAAGGAAGAAGTGATTAAGATCAGAAACAATGGAACAGGGAAGGGTGAAAATAGGGGGTGGGGACATGTTTGTGCCTCTGTTTGTTTGTCTGTCATCAAGATATTCAAAAACTGATGATTGGATTTGGATTAAATTTGGTGTGTGGTTTTGTTACTGCTTAAGGAAGAAGTGATACAAATTAGAAACATTGGAACAGGGAAGGGTGAAAATGGAGCGGTTGGGATATTTTAATGTGAGTTTGTCTGTCATCAAGATATCTCAAGAACTGATGATTGGATTTTAATTAGAGTAAATTTGGTGTGTGGTTTTGTTTCTGTTTCAGGAAGAAGTGATTAAAATTTGGGACTACAACCCAGTCAAAAGATAATCTTCAAGTGTTCAGATTGTGAATGATCATTACAGATCAAATCTTGGGGATGAATCTTGGTGGGCCTAGGATTTCTTAGGTAGATTTTATTGGGTATGGGGATCAAATGAACTCTAAAATTATTCTGGACAATGTTGGAATTTCAACGGGGGCGAAGGTATGCACTCTAGGGAGTGCTAATATTCTAGTTTTTGCTGTATCAATGGTGCATTCTATATTTTGAATCAAATAAGCTAAAGTTGCCTCTAGATGTCATCAGACCTTTTACGTCACCAAAATAAATGTTTTTCCGGGCCCTTTACGCAAAACATATTTATTCTACAATAAACAGCCTCCATGTATGTTCCTTGAACTATTTGAATGTTCCATTACTCCTGCAACTGACTGCTACAGATCACACATTTTCATGTATACTGTGTGGACACATGAATGTGTTCCTTCCCCTTGGCAACTTAAGGTGTCAAAATTGACCATCTATTTACAAAATATTTGAATGTTCCAATACTTCTGTAACTGACTGCTAATGATCTCACATTTTCATGTATACTGTGTGGACACATGAATGTGTTGCTTTCCTTCAGCACTTATAGGTGTCAAAATTGATCACCCGTTTTCGAGAGGACATTGATCAATCCTTCCCAAATTCTTTATCTTTTAAAAGAAACATATGTGGGTACAAGTCATGTTCACAGCAAAGAAAGAACCTATAATGTTTACAAACCTGGTTAAGAAAACAAACAAAAATATCATGACACAGGAAATATGTTTTCACAAGACACTCAGGTGATTTTGTCACTGGAAATGAGTATATAAACAAGCTAAAACTGCAGTGTACAAAAACTGAAGGTACCAGTGTTCACATTAACCCTTACTCTACCAGGGCTTTGAAAAAAGTGAGCCCAATTTTCGTAACTTTATTTTCATATGCATTTTTGACAACTTTCCTTTCATTACAAGTTTGGTTGGAATAGAGGCTAAGATATTTATCTTTTGAGTAATGAAAGCCAATTTAGGAAATATTGGACAAGAATATGCAAATTAAGCAATTTTTGGCTAAATTTGGTCAACAAATGGTCAATCTTTGCAGAAGTATAACTTCTTGTCAATATTGAAAACAGAGATTTGTTACATATTTATAATCTTTATGAAGTTTCCCTTCCAAGGATACTAATCTATAATTTTTAGAAAAAAGGAAAGACGAAAAAACATCAAAAATGATTATAGTCAAAAGACCCCGAAAGCTGCACCAAAAAAATAATACGCAGTGGTCACGGTGAGACTCGGACCTGGAGCGCTCGGGTGCTAGCCGCGTACATTTCCTCTGCATCACGTAGTCGTTTAAATTGGAGACGTGAAATATAATTCTTATAGGAAAGGTTCTAAATAGAGGGGGTATGCCTTTATTTATAGATAAATGAAAGGAAATTTAAGCACTTTCGAAAGGCGGTTTCAACGGAGCATTTGCGATGTACGGTTTGGGTACATGATTTTTTAAACGTAATAAAACGGGTCAAAAATGGCAGAAATTCATGAACGTTTAAAATAATTTTCCAGAACAAAAAATTGCAGGTAGGGATTATGAAAATTAGACCAGAAACCAATACAATTATGTCTTAGGACTTGGGTGTTTGATTTTGAAGCAAAAATGTGATCTTTAAGTTATTGTAAGATTTGAAAGAAGAAAAACAAAACAATTTTTGTAACTTGTTTGAGCAATTGTAGAGTTTTACCTTTTTCAAAGTACTTTTTCTCCAAATTCTGTGATATGACCCCTATAAAAAAGTTACACTGTGTGAAAGAAATATCCGAGTATTTTAAAATGATACCAAGATTACTCTATAGGACTGTGGTAAATCCCGATTTTATTTTTAGATAAAGGTGGTTTGAAAAATGGTGATACTGTTGCCGCGTGGTAGAGTAAGGGTTAAGGTGCACATATTATCAAATTTTCACTTTAAAATAATTAGGGGGGGGAATTTCCACAAAAATAAACAAACAAATTGGCTGAAAAATGCCAAATTTGGCATGAATAACGATTGATCTGGCCCAGTCGGCCAAGGCGACATGACAGACTCCAAATTTTTCTTGAACCAACAATTGTAGGTTCTAATCTCGCCAGAATAATTTTTCTCGAATTTGTCTATTTCTCTTTTCTCACATTGTAATTTTCATCTGGTGACTGCTATTGTAGTATTATCTTACTTATCTTTCACTTTCAATTTTTTCTTTCTAACAAATACATTGAATAAACAAGTTTCCCGTTGATCGTTATAACGTTATGCACTACGATTAAATCTTCCCACACACATAACGCTATGTATGCACATGTACAAACGGAAAGGTTCACACACACATAACGCTATGTATGTACATGTACAAACAGACAGAGATCCTGTGCGTTCCAGAACCGGAAGTGACGTAAAAGCTCTGCATCCCCCAATTTTACAGTGACCAACGATGTACGAACTGAGACGAGTCTCCCTCTTTAAACTTGTTTCAATCTACATAATTGCAAAATGAGTACCAGCATTGCTGGAGAATTAACCTGCGATGGATTGGTGTCTTGTTTGGAATAGTCACCGACTCCCATCCACTTGCACTGCAGAAACTGAGGACTTTGTTGGCCTTTGTGACTGGGGAAAGGGTATTTAAGGTAAGGCCACTAGTTACACATTTTTAGAGGGGTGTTCCACCCTGCCCTGTTTCACTAAGTCCTTCAGGGGCCAAGTGGCTCACTGGGATAACAGGACATTTCCCAGTATGCTCTTTACTACTTAAGAAGATATTGAGTACAATGTGAAAGATGAAAGATGAGATTAAAAGAAAACTTTTCAATGACCATCTCATATTCAGTCAACTTAAATACATAGCACTGAAAACAATGAGGTAATTTTTTTTTACAATTAAAGCCAGGCCTCTAAAACAATTAAAGCCAGGCCTCTAGCAATGGATTAAAAACAAATAATATCTACAAATTGTCCCAGTAAGTAAGCTTTTCAGCTTTTAAATTAAGCTTCAATTTATCAAAAAAACCGGTTAACATTGGGAATCTTATTGTATCTATGACAGACGAAAGACGAAATATTTTGCATGACTGAAAATGAAATTAGCATATTTATTACATCCACGAGAAAACCCAAACATTACAACAAAACATTACTTACTTATTCTTTATTTTTACAAACGGAGTTAAGCCGAACGAGATTTCCCCAATCAACTGCTGAGGAAATTTTACCTTTTGTTTCCCAACCAATCGTGTGCAAGTTTGAGCAAAAAATTGTAAGCAGCAATACGCACGCATATTACCTTCATGTATAACACACGTGCACTTGAAAACATTTTTTTCATATGCCTGGTCCCATACTGTGCGTAAATTCTGCAGACGGCCAAGATTCACCAAGTATTTGATTGGTCAATAAGATTCCACCAGTATATATATGATTGGACCATAATAGACACATGAATCTTGGTCATGTGACATTATTTAAATTAGTTATGCATGAATTGCATATTTATATTTGAGAAGGTCCACAGATGTCTGATGTTGTTTGAGGGGATATATTATGAAAGGTGTATATTCTAAACTTAAAACAATTGAAACTTTTTAGATAAATTCTACAGAATCCAACGCACCAATGATTTAACAAAATTCAAGACTTCAGATTGATCACATGACTAGTGTATCTAGGCAGGTTTAAGAGGGAGCCAATAAAAACGCATCAAAACTGGAGAGGAACTGACTCCAAGATTCTAAGAAATTTGACAGTAACTGGAATGAAATTGCTTTGCGGGTGGTCTTATGGTACATGGCACTTAGATTTACGATTATGAAGGAGTCATGACAGGCAAAAAAAACAATGATTGGTAATAATCCATGAATAGGGGACTGCGATAAAATCAGACTACTCTAAACATATCACATGACCCATGTTCAACCTGCGCGATCTCATGAGGTATTTTATGTCAAAAATTTGTGTAAAATTTATAGATAATCGAAGCATGGGGGCAAAAAACTGTACAACCATAAGAAATGTAGAACAATAAAGGAGGCATTAAGTCTGACTTAATCCTTATTTCATATGATAGAATTAAATATAACAAATCTTTTGACCAAGTTTCATACCTCCCAAGGCAAACTAACACACTTTTTGTAATTATTAATATCTTTAATCCCACTGCTATGGTAGCTGCCATTTTGATTTTAAAACATGCAGGAAATGATGTCATCAGTCCAATGCCTTGTATTCCTATATAATTTATCTCACATTTTGTTGAAAAATTGTTTTCCTTTTGTAAGGGTCAAGGACATATTTGTGTACATATTAAAATTATCAAAACATGCTGTTAAAACTTTGTGTCACATCATGTTGGAATAAAAATGTAAACAGATTTCAATACAATATTGATCGAAATGGCGGCCTACATGTGCCAGTCAACTTCAAACATGAATAACGTCAGATCATGGACATCCCAAATAGTATCTCCAGGGTCAGATAGAAATAAGATTTTGACTTGCTATTTTTGGTAGTTAATTTAGATTTTAATCCTCTATCATACAAAATAAGCATTGTATCAGACTTTGTCTCAATTAAGATATACATTTTCAGAATTTACATTTGATAAATTAAAAAAAAAAAATTCTGACCAATGTTGCATTTATATTAAAGAGGGAGGCTCATCTCAGTAAAATACGGTAAAAATGGGGGATACTTTATTTTGACGTCACTTTCGGTTGTGGAGGCAAGATCCGATCCTCTGTCTGTTTGTACCACACAGTACAGCCAGACACTAGCATGTACGTTGTGTGTGCAGAATTACATACACAGCGCATTACGTTACTGTGACGAGAAACTTATTTGTTTTTTTTAAATGCTTTTTTGTCGGAAAGCGAAAGTGAAATTTTAGTATTATAATACTACAATGATAGTCATCAAATGAAAATTACTGAGGAAAAAAAAGAAGAAGATAAAAGCAAAAAGTCAAAATAAACGATTCTACCGGGGCTTGAACTCACGGCATGATTTAAAAAAACGTTACTTGCGATCGCTGCAATCATCTGGGCTATCTCGTGTGGTGACCTTCAAGGCGCTTTAAATAATTATATACCTTGCAATACGAGACAACGAATCACGCAGCAAAACTTCAACCAATCAAAAAATTTGAAAGGAATTCTAAATATTGTGCACATATGACGATATCGCCTCTTTGAATATTCAACGTTTGATCATCTTGTATCTCAAGAAAAGTAGCTGATTCTAGGAATACATTTTGAGATCTTAGATTCACACCCTCCATAAACATAAAGCTGAACAAGAATTTTGATGTTATTTTCAAAAATTAATATAAAGGGAAATAACATAAAAGTACAGACTCAAATCTCTGTTCATACATTGATCACATTTTTTGTCAAAAAATCCTAAAACTTATCTCCAATAACTAAAAAAATGTATGGTTATTTCAGTTTTCATCACTGAAAGAATAATCGACTCTGATTTCTATTACCTATTTCAGAAGAAATTTCTATTCTCTATTTCATAAGAGATATCTATTCTCTATTTCATTAGAGATTTCTATTCTCTATTTCATGAGAGATTTCTATTCTCTATTTCATAAGAGATTTCTATTCTTTATTTCATAAGAGATTTTAATTCTCTATTTCATAAGAGATTTGCTATTTCATAAGAGATTTCAATTCTCTATTTCATAAGAGATTTCTATAAGAAATTTCTATTCTCTATTTAGAAGAGATTTCAATTCTCTATTTCATAAGAGATTTCTATTCTCTATATTCCATAAGAGATTTCTATTCTCTATTTCATAAGAGATTTCTATTCTCTATTTCATAGATTTATATTCTCTATTACATAAGAGATTTCTATTTGCTATTTCATGAGAGATTTTATTTCTCTATTTCATAAGAGATGTCAATTCTCTATTTCATAAGAAATTTCAATTCTCTATTTCATAAGAGATTTCTATTCCTATTTCATAAGAGATTTCTATTTGCTATTTCATAAGAGATTTCAATTCTCTATTTCATATGAGATTTCTATTCTCTATTTCATAAGAGATTTCTATTTGCTGTTTCTTAAGAGATTTCAATTCTCTATTTCATAAGAGATTTCTATTCTCTATTTCATAAGAGATTTTAATTCTCTATTTCATAAGAGATTTCTATTCTCTATTTCATAAGAGATTTCTATTTGTTATTTCATAAGAGATTTCAATTCTCAATTTCATAAGAGATTTCTATTTTCTATTTCATAAAAGATTTTTCTTTGTATAGCCATCCATACACCTTATATGACCTTTGTCAAATGTGCGAAAAAGTCAATTCTATCCCCTTGCGACACAATATTTACATCTAGCAACCTTTCATTTATTCACCAACATAATAAACAGTCAGAAATAAAACAAAATGATCAAAATAGCAAAAGAATATTTTTTGCAGCCAAATTGATAAAAAGCGGAACGAAAATTCTCAAAAAGCCATATTTTACATATTCAGCATCTAAACAGCCAATGTATTAACCAAATATGAAAAAAACATCAACAGTTTTTTTTCTTCCCAGTTTGCTTTTTATAAGATTCGTTCAGCGGTCAGGCATGTCCATCTTATATAAAAAAGGCTTCAAAATAAACTAAATAGTTAAAAAATCTTATTCCGTTACAGGGATATTCAAGTTTAACCCTTACTCTACCAGGGCTTTAAAAATAGCTCTGTCTTATCTGTGTAGAAATGACTGGTGTAGTATAAAATTCTACTATGGAAAGTTGGCATCTTCATCTTCTTAACAATTGTTAATGTGTTTTAAAGAAAGTTTATTTAAATTTTTCCCTATTTACAGTATTATTCCTCAAGCTTTCTTCAGGTGGTATATTATAAATACCCTTCCTAGATTCAGTTTTACTACTTTTTTGACACAATCTCATGGTTTTTAAGCCACAAAATCAAAGGACAAAATATGATAGAATACATAAATACTTTGAGGAATCTGAGGCTATGACATCACAACTAGTCTGATTTCAGACCTTTCTTATCCAAATGATACCAAACTTTAAATTTAGAATAACAAATAACAGAATAAGATTTTTGAATGCTTTCTTCACTATTTTGTTTCTCTTGAAGTCCTCTTTCGTATAAGATGGCCATGCTTGACCAATGAACTAATCCTTTAACAGAATAAGATTTTGAATGCTTTCTTCACCATTTTGTTTCTTCTGAAGTCCTCTTCCATATAAGATGGACATGCTTGACCCCTGAACTAATCCTTTAACTGTCCTCGAATGTGAAATGCACATGTATGTATGTCTGTCCATAGTACCTCCATAGTCTGACCATGAAAATACCCCGTTGACTAATGAAAAATGACCAAGCAAATTCTTGAAAGATTGTTTCCCATCCAACAAAGGCACAAGGTATAATCAAAATTCCTCTGCTCTCAACAATTCTTGGAATTTGTAAGTTCCTCTTTTTACTACTAAATGACTCTTAACATGAGGGGAGATCCCTCTCCAAAGTTGTCCTTGGTGTTTATCTCTGCATGAAGGATGTACCTTGCAAAATTGAATTGTGTCTATCACTATATAAGATAACCAAATGGTACTCCATCATAATCTTCACCCTTCAGCTTCTAAGTTCATGGACACAATCGCAGGATGCCGCTCTACTCTAAAAAAATGTATGCTATGTACTTTCTCTCCCCAAGGTACCAATCAAATAATAAAACTGAATTGATTATACGTAAACGAGCATTCAGAAAAATGGGGTGTGTGTGTAAGGGTGGGGAGGGGCAAAAATGGGGAAAGGGAAGGGGCTGGTGAGGGAGGGAGGGGCAAAGGTGAGAGAGGAGAGAGGCTAATGTGGGAGAGGAGAGAGGCAAAGATGGGAGAGGAGAGAGGCAAAGGTGGGGAGGATGAGGGGCAATTGAGGGAGAGAGGAGGAGGAACAGTTGGGAGGGTGGGGACAAAGGTGGGGATGGGGAGAAACTATGGGCTACTTTAAATGAGTCTGGAATCAAGGACACCAAGCTGAAGTTGATCAACTAGCTTTTGGCCAAATTAAACTGAAGTTTGGGGATGGTTGAGGTGGAAGAGCAAATATTATGATAAGGCTCTGAATTAAAAATGCTGTAAAATAGTCACTTTTAACTGATTTTGATGTAATTATGTGCTATTTTCCTGATTTATAGCATATTTCCTTCCAATTAAGCTCAAGTTGTTGGTTTCAATCACTGCATCAAAACTTCTCTTGCAGTCAGTGGCGGCGCTATTGGATGGGGAAGGGGGACTCATTTTCCCACCACGAGATCAATTTTTAGCCCAGAACACAAATTTTCCCCTCGCTTGCTCCCCATGACCAAAATCCTGGTGCCACCGCTGCTTGCAATTACTTCTGTTGTCCCCTAAACATGTAATGTTTATTACAATCCTGTATCTACTGCAGCCCCCACTCACCCCAAATACCACATTTACTTTGACACAGAGAAGTGACAAGTCTAGTAGTAACAGACTCTCATCATTTTGAGATTTTCATTACAGAATTACATAAAGATTTCAAAATGAAGTCCATCCAGTAATTAAGCATATATAGAAAATTTCATTAATCAGCTACAGCTTGAAAACTTAGAGCCGTTTTCAAAATACATCCAACTGTGCTGCCCCCACTTTTTACAACTTCCAAGCTCATAGACCTGTTTTAGGTTGCCAGCATTCCCAGTTTGGTGGAGCTATTTCAAATTATTAAACAATTTTACACAGGTGCAAAGAGTAACTACAAACTTATCAGTATAATAACAATCATCATAAACTTATCAATTGAAATTTAGGCTGGATCACATGACTTACTGTTTAAAGAAAAGGGATTCCGAGAAATCCCACAAATATTTGGCCCACTATGAAGATTAGGACATATCCCACAAATATTTGGCCCATTATTAAGATTAGGAGAAATCCCACAAACATTTGGCCCACTATTAAGATTAGGAGAAATCTGACAAATATTTGGCCCACTATTAAGATTAGGAAAAATCCCACAAATATTTGGCCCACTATTAAGATGAGGAGAAATCTGACAAATATTTGGCCCACTATGAGGATTAGGAGAAATCCCACAAATATTTGGCCCACTATTAAGATTAGGACCTGTCACGATACATCACAGTGGGGGTTGCATGACATAACATATCTGTCAGTGTTTCAATGGTTATGTAAACAAAGAAACTGGGACGCATTATGGTAATGAAAGAATGTAACATCAGGGGCGTAAGTAAGAAATTTTATTGGGAAAGGGGGGTGTGAGGGAATATTTCCTAACAAATTCTTTGACGCCAATCTTTGGCGTAATGCTAGCGCAAAGCACTAGCCCAAACAGCATGGGGTCTAGGACTAGCATTGGGCCCCTAGTGGAGTCCAGGGGTAAATCCCGGGTGGAGCTCCATGGGGCAAAGCCCCTGGAAGCGCTGCGATTTTAGGCATATTATGGCTGATATGTTATCTAAAATCAACACAGATTTACATGACAATATCACCCCAAAACAGCATGGAAACTGAACTATTTAGGCCCTTATACGTTTCCATTTTTCATGGGGACTTTTGGTTTTAAAACTGAAACACCAGCGTTCATTTAGATACCATATGTTATGAAGTACAAAAGAAGACAAAAATGCAAAATACATATTTTAATTGTTTTTCTCATTACTATTGACCCACAAATATTTTACTTTGTATTACCATGGGTTATCTCTACAAACAAACACTCTTTTTGACTTTATCTTGTACCAGTCAGCTTGTCCACAATTGATGATGGAAGCCATTGGTTTATAAAAATCCTAATCAAATATTAGCAACACCTCATTCCTGACATTCATAATAGATCCCCATTCCGAGTTAAGTAACTTGCCTTTATGTCTGATAATTAAATATTAATGTCTGTACAGTATGTGACTCAACATTCAAGAGGCGTCATTCAACTTGTTAGTAAGTAGCACAAACTATTTTGCATAAAAACCTGGACACTTGTAATTAATTTCATACAATTAAAATAGATAACAACATCAACAAGATCTAGAATTGTAGCTAGGCTCGTGTGCCCCTGTCAAGAGCCTGATTTAATACCATGGAGCACTGCAGGGTGCAACTGCCCCGTGTCGCAAAAATTCGAGTATAATTACGAGTGTAATTTTCAGAAATTATGCCCAGGAAATTGTAAGCCTGTGGTCCTTGAAAAGTTAAAATTCAACCTTAAATTAATGAAAGCCCCAAACAAACAGGTCCCTTCAAATGTGTAGGTACTATTTACAAAAATCAACAATCTTTAAAGTATAAGTTTTCGACAATGGAGGAAAGAAATAAAATGCCCAATTTTCCATTCCAAATTTAATATCAAATTATTAAAAAAAAACACACTTAAGATATTAACCCTTACTCTACCACGCGGTGATACTATCGCCGTTTTCAAACCACCTTTTTCTAAAAATAAAATCGGGACTTTACCACAGTCCTATAGGAGTAATCTTGGTATCATTTTAAAGTACTCAGAATTTTTTTTCACAAAATGAAACTTTTTAATAGGGGTCATATTACATAAATTTTAGAAAAAGTACATCAAAAAAGGGTAAAACTGAAAAATTGCTAAACAATTTACATTTTTTTTTTTTTTTCCTTTTATAAATCTTACAATAACTTCAAGATCACATTTTTGCTTCAAAATCAAACACGCAAGTCCTAAGACATGATAGTATTGGTTTCTGGTATAATTTTTATAATCCCTACATGCAATCTTTTGTTCTGGAGAATTTTCTTCAAATGTCATTTTTTACACGTTTTTTTCTCCAAAAAATTGTGTACCCAAACTGTACATCACACATGCTTCGTTAAACCGCCATTCGAAAGCGCTTGAAATTTCCTTTCATTTGATATATAAATAAAGGCATACCCCCCTCTATTTAGAACCTGTCCTATAAGAAATATATTACACCTTTCCAATTTGAGCAACTACGTGGTGCAGAGGGAATGTACGCGGCTAGCATGCGAGCGCTCCGGGTTAGAGTCTCACCGTGACCACTGCGTAATTATTTTTCTGCTGCAGCTTTCAGGGGTCGTTTGACTTTGATCATTTTTGATGTGTTTTTATCTTTCCTTTCTTTCTATAAATTATAGATTAGTATCATTGGAAAGGAAATTGCAAAAAGAATCTAATTATGTAACACAAATCTGTTTTCAATACCGACAAGAAGTTATACTTCTGCAAAGATTGACCATTTGTGAACAAATTTAGCCAAAAATTGCTTAATTTGCATAACTTTGTCCAATATTTCCTAAATTGGTTTTAATTACTCAAAAGATAAATATCTTAGCATCTATTCCAACCAAACTTGTAACGAAAGAAAATAAAAGGAAAGTTGTCAAAAATGCATATGAAAAAAAAGTTACAAACAATGGGGTCGCTTTTTTCAAAGCTCTGGTAGAGTAATGGTTAAGAGACACCCATCTCTAGCTTTGCCACAGGGCCTCCATCAACCCATAATCAGATATTCTACAGCTTATTTTCAATGTTATGCAAGAGAGCGTATCTTGAATAGAGTTTTACAAAACTGACAACTTTACTTGAAAATAATTCTTCATATATATAAAAGACGATTGATGCAGCTGCGGCTGCCACAAACGGATTAACTGGGGCATTGACAGTTTCAAATGGTATATGCACTCCTTTTGAAAATAGATCCTTATGATATTTCACATTAATAATAATAATACAATATATTTATAAAGCGCCTTCTGCTGTAAAATACAACCCCAAAGCGCGTACAATAAACCTTATAAAAAAACAATATGCACATAAAAATACAAGCAAAAGGTAAATACACAAAATAAAAAAGCTAAAATCTGACAATTATAGTGTTTTGGGATAGTCATAGTCCACTTTGTAACTTAGTTAATATTAGCCGAGGAAGAAGAGACATTATCCGGGGACATTATCAAGTGGATTTGAGCCTGTTATTACAGGTACAGTACATGTAATATTTATGATTGCATTGCATTTCCAAACATCTTCATTTCTCAATCGTATTTTTAATTTAATCTGCATAATTATCACATATTTTTACAATTATATCCAAAATACTTTAAAATACATTCTTACACAAAGCATGAACTTTCTTTTTAATAAAATAAAACAGAACTTTACCATCTTTTTGAAAACTTTTTTAAAGTGATTTTGTTGTTGTTGGTACTTCAGGTTGTTCGCTTTTTTTTTTATAAAACATGAATCAGACCAGACCTGCCAACCTTTAGGATCACCAAACTGTATTTTGGAACTACAAAAGTTGTATTTTTGATAAAAAAACTGTACTCTTCAAACAAAATGTACAAAACAAAGGTTTACTGTGGCTGAAAAAAAATTACCATTATACTTTCAATTTCTCTTATTGTACGAATCTGAATCTGAATTGAATAAGTCGGCAAAATCAGCAATCTTTTAAGAGGACATAAACGCCAACCAAGCGTAAAAGGTATGAGTAAAAAAATAAAAATAATAATAAATAAATAAATAAATAAATCGTATTCTGGTGCCAAAAAACGTACAATTGTATTCTCAACATTTTCCCGTATTAAATACGGCAAAATCGTACTAGTTGGCAGGTCTGTAAGACCAAAATCGGTTTTAGTTACAAAATTAGTGAACCGTGCAAGCATATCGTGATATCTATGTTATGATTATTTTGTATTTATTTATCTTTTATTATTTTTTCATTGTTCTCTTTCATATTTACATTCTTTCAAAATAATCAGCAATTTTTTGTAGGATAATGCATAACCTAACAACAAATATAATACATCAGTTCATTAACGTCTCATTCTTAATCATTATTCATAAACCAAAATTAATTGAAATGAAATTTCCATACCCTCCAGTCAACGTCAAATTTGTTCTTCAAAGAATTAATAGTGACAATGCAGTTTATGTCATGATTCTTAATTAGGGAAAACTGCTTAGGTTTTTAGAATGCAGATTTCATTTATCCCATAAACCGTAAGAGCTCAGAAAAGGAACCATACAACAAGATTCAGTTATGCAGCAAATATTCAGTTAAATGTTTATTTAAAAATCTCATTCATTTGAAATGTTTACGAAATTCTGTTTCACAATTTGCTGCTTCAATGTGCATTTTACATGTGAAAATGGTATATCTCTATATGTCAGTGTGGGTAACGATATCACAATATCGTGATCAATGACATATCTATCGTAACAGCCCTAATTTTCATTACATGGGATTCTTAATGCTTCCATAAATTTACCTCACTTATTAATTAATTTGAAGTATTAGAATCTACCGAATGATTATCCCCTCACCAAAGAAGTTGGTGAAGAGGGAATACAGCATCTTAACTGTTTGTCCGTCCGTTCGTCTGTCTGTCCATCACTCCACATTTATTGTCTGTCCGGCTTCATGCATTGTTCAGCTACTAGGGAACAAAAGATTGCTGCCCTAGGAAAGGAATTCCAACTATTTTTATGAAAAGAAACTTTATAAAGGAGAACAAATGCATTTCAGACTTTAATAGCAGCGATTAAAGGATTTGTTCTGGGATGAAAAAAAGTTGAATAATAGATGTGACCGCTGAATGGAATTTATAATGTTTTGTCTTGCCAATGAAGAGCAAAAAATTCAATTAATAGATCTGATGACTGAATGGAATTTATAATGAAGTGTCTTGGGAATTAAGAGCAAAAAACAAAAGGTCTTCTCTTGAATAAAGTGGACACATAATAGACTTATGATAATCTTGAATTGTCCTGGTCACAATTGTTCAGATTTAAAAAAGAACGAAGGATTGCATGCATTTTGTTTAAAAAACAATTCTTCTATTCTCTGTAATTATGTTTACTCATAAAAGCACTATGGAATCTTCCGTTCCAATCATGTGTGTACAGTATGTAATTGACCCATGGCATGTGTGATTCGCTCGGGGGTACAAGCTCAAATGATTTGATTGGTTCAAAGTGGAGTGAGTTTATATATGTTTTTTTGCGGACTCGTTAGGTGATAGCCTGTTGGTATGCATAAATTAATAATAATATCTGTGCATTCCACAGTGCATATCGTTTCACAAGTAGAAAGAACAAACAGAATGTTCAAATACAGATGTGTTTTGCCTTTTTATACGATTCCGAGTGACCAAAAATATTGCTTATCATTGTTGAATGTTATCAAATCCATGTAGAACTTAAAAACTTATCTGCAGAGTGCCTAAGAATTAATTTTACTTGGGTATGCAGCCTGTGCTGGTCAAAATAAAATGTTTTATTATAATTTGTATGGAGATTATACTTTTATTTTTTCATTTTGATGAAGAAAATACAAATTTGGTGGGGAGTGAGACACTACTTTCCATTAGTGGGCATTTTCTTTTCTGTACTCCCGTTCGCAGTTTTGGCGAATACCAAATAAGGCTATACGGTGGGACCCATTGGTGGCTTAAGTATAATTGAAAAAGCCACCACGATGCACAAATGGGGTCAATTTATAGTAAAAGCATAGCAAGAATGATTATTGAACTTGAAAAATAACAGAGAGGTATGCATTATTAATGATTTTTTATTTTTTTTGGTTGAACTGAGGCCTGTCCTTGTTTAATGTTTCAAAGAAACGTTGAGTATCAAGTGGGAGACGAGATCTCAACTAAGATTTTCCCACTGTAGGCTATATGCAAATGAGCAACAACTGTTTTACAACCATCTGACAAACTTCCTTTCTTTTTACATAAAAGAAAATTGAAATCATCACTATGAATAGAAATCGTGAGCAAATAAGGGCATATAGGTGGCCAGTCTGCCCAACCTTTTCATGGCTTTTTTTATATTACTCGTTAGGCACATCAGGAACTGCTTAATGACTTTCGGGCCTAGACTGACAAAGGGGTAAAATCGGCATCATTTGAGGGGCAAATGGGGTAATAAAATCACTTTACACGCAAAGAACATTAAAGTTTATTAATACATTTTATTTATCAATGCCTCCGTTATCATTTTCAACATTATTTACAGAAAATACTGTGATATCGTCAGCTGCTATCATATAACAGTGCATGCAGTAACTGTAATGTACTTTATGTTCAGGGCTTGTTTACATTACGGGTGAAAAAACAATTTTCTAGTTAAAACTGGTTTTGGTATTTGAAACCGGCCGGTTTCACGTCGGGGCAAAACCGTGCAAGATGTTTTGATATATCGCAATATCTCATGTACTCTATCATGTTAGCCCTAATAAAGATATATACTTTAAACTTATAACGGCTTAACTAACGTTTACAAACTGAGGTTTATACTCACTCATGTTAGCCCTAATAAAGATATATACTTTAAACTTATAACGGCTTAACTAACGTTTACAAACTGAGGTCTATACTCACTCATGTTAGCCCTAATAAAGATATATACTTTAAACTTATAACGGCTTAACTAACGTTTACAAACTGAGGTCTATACTCACTCATGTTAGCCCTAATAAAGATATATACTTTAAACTTATAACGGCTTAACTAACGTTTACAAACTGAGGTTTATACTCACTCATGTTAGCCCTAATAAAGATATATACTTTAAACTTATAACAGCTTAACTAGCGTTTACAAACTGAGGTCTATACTCACTCATGTTAGCCCTAATAAAGATGTATACTTTAAACTTATAACGGCTTAACTAACGTTTACAAACTGAGGTCTATACTCACTCATGTTAGCCCTAATAAAGATATATACTTTTAAACTTATAACGGCTTAACTAACGTTTACAAACTGAGGTCTATACTCACTCATGTTAGCCCTAATAAAGATATATACTTTAACTTATAACGGCTTAACTAACGTTTACAAACTGAGGTTTATACTCACTCATGTTAGTCCTAATAAAGATATATGCTTTTAACTTATAACGGCTTAACTAACGTTTACAAACTGAGGTTTATACTCACTCATGTTAGCCCTAATAAAGATATATGCTTTTAACTTATAACGGCTTAACTAACGTTTACAAACTGAGGTTTATACTCACTCATGTTAGTCCTAATAAAGATATATACTTTCAACTTATAACGGCTTAACTAAAGTTTACAAACTAAGGTTTATACTCACTCATGTTAGCCCTAATGAAGATATATGCTTCTAACTTATAACGGCGTAACTAACGTTTACAAACTGAGGTTTATACTCACTCATGTTAGTCCTAATAAAGATATATGCTTTTAACTTATAACGGCTTAACTAGCATTTACAAACTGAGGTTTATACTCACTCATGTTAGCCCTTAAAAGATATATGCTTTTAACTTATAACGGCTTAACTAGCATTTACAAACTGAGGTTTATACTAACTCATGTTAGCCCTAATAAAGATATATACTTTAACTTATAACGGCTTAACTAACGTTTACAAACTGAGGTTTATACTCACTCATGTTAGTCCTAATAAAGATATATGCTTTTAACTTATAACGGCTTAACTAACGTTTACAAACTGAGGTTTATACTCACTCATGTTAGTCCTAATAAAGATATATACTTTCAACTTATAACGGCTTAACTAAAGTTTACAAACTACTCATGTTAGCCCTAATGAAGATATATGCTTCTAACTTATAACGGCGTAACTAACGTTTACAAACTGAGGTCTATACTCACTCATGTTAGTCCTAATAAAGATATATGCTTTTAACTTATAACGGCTTAACTAGCATTTACAAACTGAGGTTTATACTCACTCATGTTAGCCCTTAAAAGATATATACTTTTAACTTATAACGGCTTAACTAACGTTTACAAACTGAGGTTTATACTCACTCATGTTAGTCCTAATAAAGATATATGCTTTTAACTTATAACGGCCCAACTAGCGTTTACAAACTGAGGTCTATACTCACTCATGTTAGCCCTAATAAAGATATATACTTTTAACTTATAACGGCTTAACTAACGTTTACAAACTGAGGTTTATACTCACTCATGTTAGCCCTAATAAAGATATATACTTTTAACTTATAACGGCTTAACTAACGTTTACAAACTGAGGTTTATACTCACTCATGTTAGTCCTAATAAAGATATATACTTTTAACTTATAACGGCTTAACTAACGTTTACAAACTGAGGTTTATACTCACTCATGTTAGCCCTAATAAAGATATATACTTTTAACTTATAACGGCTTAACTAACGTTTACAAACTGAGGTTTATACTCACTCATGTTAGTCCTAATAAAGATATATACTTTTAACTTATAACGGCTTAACTAACGTTTACAAACTGAGGTTTATACTCACTCATGTTAGCCCTAATAAAGATATATACTTTTAACTTATAACGGCTTAACTAACGTTTACAAACTGAGGTTTATACTCATTCATGTTAGCCCTAATAAAGATATATGCTTTTAATTTATAACGGCTTAACTAACGATTACAAACTGAGGTTTATACTCATTCATGTTAGCCCTAATAAAGATATATACTGTTAACTTATAACGGCTTAACTAACGTTTACAAACTGAGGTTTATACTCACTCATGTTAGCCCTAATAAAGATATATACTTTTAACTTATAACGGCTTAACTAACGTTTACAAACTGAGGTTTATACTCATTCATGTTAGCCCTAATAAAGATATATGCTTTTAATTTATAACGGCTTAACCATACTCATTCATGTTAGTCCTAATAAAGATATATGCTTTTAACTTATAACGGCTTAACTAACGTTTACAAACTAAGGTCTATACTCACTGTCTTCAAAGAACCAACCTTTTCAGTCTCAGTCATTACTTATAAGATGTTAATCAGAAAGAAAATATTTGGTTTGGTGGTGTTTAATGGCATGTCTTTAAGACGTGAAATCTCCTGATAAAAAAGGACATTTTTTTTTGTCCTGTTTTACGCCAAAATATCAGACAATGCATGAACATTCAACAGATTTGCGTAAGTAATTCTTCATATGCTTCCAAACTAATCAAAAGTCCAGCAAAGTAAAATTAGGCAAGCATTGAGAATAATATCCCATTTAATCAAAATATATACTTTCAGCTTACTACAGTTTAACTAATGTTTACAAACTGAGGATGAAGACTATACTCACTGTCTTCTAGTCTCAGCCATTACAAATCACACAAATTTTTTTTTATGACAAGTTGTATTCAACAGAGGAATTTCATCATGTGACTCTAATTCAACTGGGAGCCATTTTGCAGGGCAGAGCTTTGTACGTTGAGTATTTCACGCATCTGATCTTCACACAGCTCAGTCACATTACACATAAAACAAACAGACTCGGTCTAACACACACGATAGCACGCGCTGGTGATGAAAACAAGCACTGGGCATGTAAAACACGTGCTGGGCATATAAACATGAACTGGTTTAAATGAACTGGCCAGATAAATTAATCTTTTTTTAAATAAAATGTTATCGTAAGAAAAAGTTACCCTCCAAGTATAATCTTAATCAGTGGATTCTAAACACGTCTATTAGTTAGTGCAACCAACAACACAGCAAGATTCCAGTATACTACTTACCAAAGTTATCTAATATAACAACATGCCAGTGCAAACTTATGTACGTGTACAGCAGACGACAATCTACCCTACAAAATGGCTATGTAAACAAAGTCATGTGACCTCATGACGTCACCTGAAACATCCTTATAGGAAGTGAAATGTCACCAAACATTCACAACTAATAAGCTTTTGATTTCAGAAGGTAGATCATTTCAGTGGTTAATCGGTATGATTCAAAGCTTGGTTCCCCCACTTTAATTTTTGAAGGGAAAGTAACAAGAGGGAGTTTGCCAGTTGACGATCTCAACATCCGGTTGTGCTGATAAATTGTACATATGTCCTAAAGATAAGATGGTTTGTTTGTTTAATGAGGGCTTAACGGCACCATGACAACGAGGGTCAAATTGTAATTGAGAGGTTAGATCATTCTAGAGGTAGGAAGGAAAGAAAACAGGGGTGAATGAGAGAAATACAAGAACTATAAGTCAGAAAGCTGGGATCAAGAGAGCAGGTGCATGGGTGAAAAAAAAAGTAAAGAGAGAGGGTGGAAGAGGAGGATTAAATATGGTTATAGAGGGAAACAAGATGAAGGAAGGAGATAATTTGATCCGGAGGGTTTTTCTGAAAGAACTCGGTTATTGAGTTGTGGGGAGCGAGGGAAGCTCTGGGAAGGTTGTACAGGGGGCAAGCAAGGAGAACGTGATGGACTGTGAGGGTGCAATGACAATTGTTGTAGAGGGGTTGGGGGGGGCGGGGCAATAAGGAGGTGGGATAAGATTGTGTAAGCTTGTGGAAATATTTGAAGATACAGGTCACACAAGGTAGAGATGTCTGACCACTGACCTGGTTATTTAAATCAGCCATATCTCACAAACTGTTGAAGCAATGACGACAGAAGTCCATTGGAGTATTTACATTGAGATAACCACATACGTTTGTGGAGCCCTGGTGCGTACCCACCAGGGATTACACCTGGTGGGTACTCACCAGGGATTGAACCTGGTGGGTACACACCAGGGATTGCACCTGGTGGGTACCCACCAGGGATTGGACCTGGTGGGTACCCAGAAGGGATTGAACCAGGTACGTTAAATTGTGAAGCTGAAGCTTTACCGCACTACCACAGAGGTCTTTCCTAAACAAAACTGATTCCATCATTATATCATAGGGGCTAAACTATCCCCTATAGCTTGCAGGGGACAATGTTGTTGTTGTGCAACTGAGGATGCCCTCAGGAGAACAATGAGTTACCTTTACGAATGCAAAATCTACTGGGCTGTTACGATATCTCTATTATCGCGATACTGTTTGGTCCATGATATCAAAAATACCTCCACCAACATATCGTGGTATGCCATTTTCATGTGAATGCACAATAAAGCAAAAACTTGTGAAACAAAATTTCAGAAATATTTCAAATGAATGAGATTTTAATCAGATTATTTGCAGCAAATCTGATTCTTCTATGCTTCCCCTTCCTTAGAACTTAAATTTTATGGACAAATTGAGATCTGCATGAAAACCCAAGCAGTTTTCCTAATTCAAAAATCATGACATACAGTAGATATCATGATGGTGATATATCGCGATATTTTTGTCCGAGATAATCTATATCTGATTTACCCATACTGTGACAGCCCTATTTGGAAGCAGGATGGCTCAGCTGGTAGAGAGCTGGACTTTCATGCTGATGGTCCCTGGTTCTTAGACAGGCTTGGACAGAGACTTGAAAACATCCCACTGTGTACCTAGCAGTAACATAGGTGCCTGACATCATGGTGTGGCTTATGTTACCATTCACTATGTCACATCATCCCCGAATCTCAGGCATGAGCATCCCTGTGGGTCTGCAACCAGTGAGTTCACAACTGGTTATCAAAGGCTGTGGCCGTCTTGATATAATGTCCAGCACTGTATGATTTCTGGATATTAAACCTTGCTATGCTATGTGACTACCAAGGGTGGCATGTTTCCAGTCCTGCCAACCTTTAGGATCACCAAACTGTATTCTGGAACTACAAAAGTTGTATTTTTGATAAAAAAAAACTGTACTCTTCAAACAAAATGTACAAAACAAAGGTTTACTGTGGCTGAAAAAAAATTACCACTGTACTTTCAGTTTCTCTTATTGTACAAATCTGAATCTGATTCGGTTAAGTCGGCAAAATCAATCCTTCAAGAGGACATGAACGCCAACCGAACGTAAAAAGTATGATTAAAAAAAAAAAAAAAAAAAAAAAAAAAAATATGAAAATTAAAAAATCGTATTCTGGTGCAAAAAACGTACAATCGTATTCTCAACATTTTCCCGTATTAAATAGGGCAAAATCGTACTAGTTGGCAGGTCTGTGTATCTCAGTCAGCTAAGCATACGACTGAGATGCTGGAGGTCCCAGGTTTGAGCCCAACAGCGATTTTTCAACAGATATGCAAAACAATACGCTGACATTAAGTGCAGAGGTTTAGTCTTCTACATCACACCTTCTCCCTAACCCGTCCATTGGGAAAAGTGGCCAATTGTTAGGAGGCAGTAACTGTTCTTCGAAGGAACGTAAAAACGTCAGTCCCGATGGTGAAGAGTTTCACTAACTACCTTTACATAACGTACAGAAACTAAGCCACAAGTACAGCAATCATACAGCTTCAGCAATCAATTACAAAATGACAACTATTAAAATTTTATTCCAAACCCACAAAAACCATAAATGTATGACTTTGATGATAGAGATAGTCTCTGATCTGAATTCAGTTCTCTGGCTCCACACTGAAAACAAGTAATTGTGACTTGTGTGTGCTTTCCCTGGCATGAGCCTAAAAGTGTAAAAACAAAACAAAACAGTTCCACATGGAGGCAAGACAGAGGGAAATGGTTTGCCACATACTGATTGGTCATTTGATATTTCCTTGACCAATGATAGGATCGCTATTGACACCGTAATTGATGACATCGGTGCACATTCTCTATGGACAAACAACAGATGAAAAGCATCAGAAAACTCACCCAATGAGAGAAGCTTGTTTCTCTCAGCATTTCTTGAATCCCAGCAACACAGACTTGTAGTTTTTTCATGTGGGAAAAGTACTGTGGAGAAATTAAGAGAAGGTATAAAACAACCGTGGCAAGAAAGGAGAAGTCAAAATAGGAGTGAGAAATTTACTGTAGCCAGCTTTTAAATATCCTAACTAGAATTTTAGTACTCTGTAGAATTCATACCTCCGGCAGCTTGATAATTCCAATATGCCTAAAATTTTGTCAAGTTTACACCCATCCCCAATATAATCTATCTCAGAAATCCCAGACCCAATAAGTTTTACCCCCAAATCTCTTTCTCACTTTTAATCAATATTTACATTACAGATACTTTAGGGTTATCTACTGTACCTTCATTGTTTTCAGTTTTATTCAGGCTAAGCATTCATTGCTTGAGTTCTTTTCAGGGAAGACTCATATTCCATCTATTTCCATTCATGGCAAAATCAATTGTTTTGATTTTCTTCAAGACCCAACCACTAGACTTGATTTTCTTTGGGTGCTTATTACGTCTAATAAGCCCCCTTGGTGCTTATTACGTCCATTAAGCCCCCTGGGTGCTTCTTATGTCCAATAAGCCCCCTGGGTGCTTATTACGTCCAATAAGCCCCCCCCGGGTGCTTCTTGAGTCCAATAAGCCCTCTGGGTGCTTATTACATCCAATAAGCCCCCTGGGTGCTTCTTACGTCCAATAAGCCCTCTGGGTGCTTAATACGTCCAATAAGCCCCTGGGTGCTTCTTACGTCCAATACAGTAATTACTTTGTTGAATGGGTGGGGTTGAATATGGCAAAGAAGATTTGACATCTCCATCATACACCCGGAGTTGGAATAAATGATAAAATTTTCCCGCGGTTCTGGATAAAGATGTCAAAAATCTTTCCACGAAAAATCGTGACAGAAATAGTATTAATATAGTGGATTTATCTTTATATGCTTTCCTCTTTTGAAAATTTAATGTACTTTTCATTGCACAAGTACATGGGGGACATTTTTAGAGCATATATTTACCACATTAACTGTTGTTTACTCAAGAAATCTTCTTCCCGAGAATTCCTGATTTCCCTGCGGTTATATCCCCTGGAACCATAAATTTTTTCCAGCTCCGCACACCCTTTATTATAATAGGGAGCTTTAGCTTTAGACAGTCATGTGATTACACTCGGCTACATATCTAAGTAGCGATGTTCGATCGTAGCAGACGATGCTCCAATTATAAGTACTTTTGGAAGAATGACGAACCTTCATCGAGTTCATGAAGCAAAAAGGAAAGTCACGCACTTCGATTGGATCAACTTTTTCACAAGTGACCCGAAGTTCATATGATAAACATATGAACTAAAATTCCTGAGATGAACCAGTAAAACGTAACATATCTGAGCTCCGATGAAAATGTAAATACCTCATAATTCTTTACTTTAAACTTTAATTTTCAAAATTTGAAAGATAAGACAAAATTTGAGTCAAATTTTCATTTGATGAGCATAAACGCTGTAGCAATTACTCAATTATGTTAATACAAAATTAGTATGACGTCACACGCTATCCCAAGTTGCCGTTTTCAGCACAACGTGAAAACGCCTGACACCCGGTGTAGAATTTCAGGGATAACGAGAAGGCGAAGTATTCGCATGCGTAGAACGTCGAACGTTACGTCATTTCGTTGTAGCGAGATCCGCGTCGTGAAATCTAAAGCTCCCTAATTTAGCATGAGACAACAGTCTTGATAATTTTCAGTGACAAAATTTAAGGAACAAATTTAAAAGAATTACATTAAAGCTATTGAGCTGTCTTCCCTTCCATTAGTATACTCCTTGGGAGATGCTGCTCCTCTTAATAAAAACTCCTTTGTGTTGGGTGGAAATCAAGCACATGGTTCATTGATCAGCTTGTATGAAGTATTGAACATACCACAGTTTTGTGGTTTTGAGAATTGAACAAGACAACTTTACTTCAACCGGCACTGCTCTTTACTAGGGCCGGGTCGAAGTGTTCCTGGTTTTAAGCACAGCCATTTCTGATGTCCAAATATCACAACTTTTCCCAACATGAAAAATTCTTTAAACTTTGATAAGCCATGATCGGGGAAACTATAGTTGCTTTTCAAATAATGTAAAGACGATTCTGTACATAATATAAAGGTCTTTCTGGTGAATCGCTACCTGTCCATAAACCTTTAAAGAATCTATTTAGTTTGTGAACAGTTTATTTCACAATATTCCAAATTATCTCATTAAAAGGCTCCAACGCATCCAGAATAATGCTGCCAAGTTAGTTGTTAATTGCTATGATGCCCCCTCAAAAGTCCTTCTTAGTTCCTTTCTCTGGCTTCCACTTTAATTTCGTATTAGATTTAAACTTCTTGTTTTTAAATTCCTACATAAAGTCGCCCCGTGTTATCTTTCTGATCACATTCAATAAGGTATTCATTATGCTCTACTGATTCTCTCTTTCTTTTTGACCCCAGAACTAAGTGTAAAACATAAGATGACCGTGGCTTTTATTGTGCAGGTCCAGCCCTTTGGAATGAATGCCTGCCTCTATTCGTTCAGTTAACAATCTAAGTTTGTTTACGTCTAAGTTAAAAACGTACTTTTTTCATATTGCATTTGTTTAGTTTTATTGTATTGTGAAGCGCATTAGAATGCTTGCAGATATTTGCGCTATATAAATGTATTATTATTATCATAAACACTTAATGATATGACACATTTTTAAAAATGTGAGAATGAACTTTCGTGAGTTTCACAGGACTTGTACACTTACTGTTAGACATCGTTTTATACAGCGCCTTTGCCAGGGCCTTAAGTGCTTGTCCCAATTAACCACCTAATAAACTCTCTGGCAACCAAACTAATCGGTGCACAGGAACTTGGGCTTCACTGGGCCAGGATGGACAAGGACGGGAAGTGAATGAACACCGCGTTTTCACGCTTCTTTTCTCAAATAGTGTTCAAAGAACCAAACAGAGTGTGACTGTCCGACCATCAGGACCAACAGCTAAACACCATTCAACCATTGTCAATTCTCTCAACAGCTGAATGGAGAAGCAGGAGCTGCAAACGATGTACTTCCACTTTGAAGTTCGGCGTATCTATTTACTGTTAAGCGCTCTAAGCAGCCCTGTTGATTTAGCGCTATATAAGTTTTATTTATTATTATTATTATCTGTCTGCACAGCTGTGGAAAATCGGGTTAGCCTGACCGAGGCTTGAACTTGGGTTCAGCGTATCTGTCTGCACAGCTGTGGAAAATCGGATTAGACCTGACCGAGGCTTGAATCGGTACCCCCAGCATCTCAGTCGTGTGCTGTAGCAACTGAGCTATTTGCTCTTCTAATGTGGACAATAGGATATGTACCATGAAATATGCAACTTTAATATGGGCACCAAAAAGCCAAAAACCTAACTGGGAAGGAATGGCACGTTCTTTATTAGGAGAGTTCCAATATTGTTTAATTGATCAAAGACCAAATTTTACTTAGACGTATGTTGGTGCTGGCCAGCACTATATTGAAAGACGACACATATAGCAATCAATAAATACACATTAAAGGCCAGATCAAAAATACAACACAATCCACACTTCTGATTGGTTGAATTGTTTACATAATCACAGACAAGCTGATTAATTACCACTGCAGAAGTGACGTTACTAGTAACATCAGATTTATTGGTGAAGGTCTAGCAATTTTCTTGAGACTAGAGAATCCTTTTTTAGCATAATGAAAAACTCAGGCTATACATTTGGAGTCCATTGAGCTCATACTCAACCGAGTACTGACAACTCAATGATTAAACGATCCTTTCAACATATGAATCATATGCCCTGCAAATTACACATATGTTCTGGGCCTGCAGTAAATTTTGTTAACAAAAAACCTGGCCCTCCTATTGTTTGTTTACAGAAAAAAAAGGCACTGTGATTTACTGATGTGTACAATCACTGAGCATTCCGTGGTAGGTTTCTTTATGACATCTACCAGAGAGCAGTCTACACGTTATACCTGCTGAAATGGAATTTCTTGTAGAGGGAACTTATGTTAAATCCCATCAAGCCTCCAGGGCTTATAGAGCCAGTGCTTACATCCGGTTTCCATGGTGCTTAGCAGATAAGTGTACTTTACTCCTCCTGGATGGGACACCAGTCCATCAAAGGTTAATTCCCCAGCAAGCTGGTACTCATTTCACAACTGAGTGAACTGAAGCAAATGGGATAAAAGTGTCTTGCTCAAGGACACATCACAGCACCCTGGCTGAGATTGGATCCCGGTACCTTTTGGGTATGTGGCTGACACCCTAAGCTAGCGATTCTTAATAGGCGGTCCACGGGCCAAATCAGGCCCACCAGACAATCCAATCTGGCCCGCTAAGAATAGTTATTACATAATGCAATATATTGCATGTAAGATCAATCTGAATGAGATCGGTAAAAATCGCAAAATACTCATTTATTTTTGTTTTTCCCTATGCAGATCAGCTCACTTAAACAACGCATCGCGGCTTATCAAATAAAATGTTATCTTTAGTTCGGCTATAAATTGGGCTCGCAGCTTGTCAAAGGAAGGGGGATATGAGAACTGTCGACATCTGGTGTGCATCCTTCTAATCGTGCACTCTCAACTTGTTTGTAATCAGAAATTGTTTTGATGGGTTTTGTTTGTCACATGACGCTGGTTTTGCCATGCAATTGGCCCATGGCCTGAAGCTCTTGTGAAATGATAGCCCTTTGCAAAATTTAATTAAGAACCCTTGCCCTAACCACTGTGCAAACTGCACTCCCTTTGACAAGGGAATGGACAGCAAATTTACAGCAAGTTTTGGACGTAATAATAATGAAACACATGCTTTGGCAAAGCTTACCATAATCCTCAGTATGGTTAAATACAGCATTAGCCCTGTGAAGCTGCTGGTCCGATCCGGCCCCGGTGTATGTGATCAAGGTCCTGTTGGTACAAAGCTCCCAGAGTTTTACTAATGAGTCCTTTCCACTTGAGAGAACATACTGATGAAAGACAAAGATTGATGGATTCATTGATTAAAGGAATATTCCAATGAATTTTCATTTACATGATAGAAGACTATTAAAGAAACAGATCTTTGAAATGCAATTACTTCAAAAATGGAGTAAGACATGAACATGGTTTTGAGAAGTTTTTTCCAGCTGGTTTTACCAGCCTGAATTTCTTTTACAGAAAATTCCTTGTTTGTAATCATTAGCATAAGGAGACACTGTATGATGGTATTCACAATTGACATGTAATCCACCAATCATGGAAGGCTCGTTATAATCTGCTAACCAATCAACTGGATTGCCCCGTGCAAGAGATGGCGATATAAAAGTTTGCATCATTCTTTTGCAATGTGTAACTAGAATATTAGCACTCTGTAGAGTACATACTCAATTTGTAATCACATCTTTCTGAAACAGTAACAAAACCACACATCAAAATGAATCAAGATCCATTTATTAGTTATTGAGATATATTGATGACAAACAGACAAACAAACAGAGGTGAAAACATAACCTCTGTCCAACTTCTTTGGCGGAGGTAGAAACATAATTTTTAAAGCCCGACATCTGTTAGTCATAGAACATACAGATAAAAAGATTGACATATGTGAAGGTCAAAGTTTAGACATAAAAACATTTTTTTTGTCAAGCTTGTAATGGTGCAAATCACAAACTGATATGTTATATCCCAGGGGCCCCAATCCCAGGTACCTGGAATTATGGATGACTTGTCACACCAATTGATCTATCAGACAATGTCCCCATGGGAGAGAGCCTTACAGTGACTTAAACATGTGAGCTAATGAACATGTTCAGAATCTCTGTTACACCCAGAGACAAGCAAACACCTTCAAATTGATCTGACTGTTTAATTGTATGTGTCCCAGCAAGGGAAAACCTAAGATTAAGTTATTCAAATCTATGTCTTACTTGTCCAAGAACCAGAGTGAGGGCGGGTAACAGATCCTTCACTGTAGCAGTATCCCGTGAATAAACTGGAATAGACTCCCTCTATTTATCAAACTATCACTTTCCGCTAAAAGTTTTTGCAAAAGTCATCGAAAACTCATCTTTTTGTTTAATTTGCCTATCTATTAACTTACTTATTCATTTATTGCGTCGAGTGTCAGTTCATTAGTTATCAGGCCAACCCGGAATTGCACGTGCTCGACTCTAGCCATTATATTTATATCAAGTTCATTACTCTTTGTATATTGTAAGTGATTTAGACCTTCTTAGAGAAAAGCGCCCATCAAATGTGTGTTAAATGTAAATGATGTAATGGTGAAATACACCACCTCTGAGAATCATTTTATTGACAGAAAATGTGGAACTTCTCACAGGATGCACCACCTGACAAAGTGATTTTCCCTAGAGATTTATATTAAACAATTAGTTCAGTGGTCAAGCAGTCCATCTTATATGAAAGAGGACATCAAAAGAAACAAAATGGTGAAGAAAGCAATCAAAAATCTTATTTCTTTAAAGGATTAGTTCAGGGGTCAAGCAAGTCCATCTTATATGAAAGAGGACATCAAAAGAAACAAAATGGTGAAGCAAGCATTTAACAATCTTATTTCTTTAAAGGATTAGTTCAGGGGTCAAGCAAGTCCATCTTATATGAAAGAGGACATCAAAAGAAACAAAATGGTGAAGCAAGCATTTAACAATCTTATTTCTTTAAAGGATTAGTTCAGGGGTCAAGCAAGTCCATCTTATATGAAAGAGGACATCAAAAGAAACATAATGGCAAAGAAAGCATTCAAAAATCTTATTACGTTAAAGGATTAGTTCAGTGGTCAAGCATGTCTATCTTATTTGAAAGAGGACTTCAAAAGAAACAAAATGGTGAAGAAAGCATTCAAAAATCTTATTCTGTTAAAGGATTAGTTAGTTCAGTGGTCAAGCAAGTCTATCTTATTTGAAAGAGGACTTCAAAAGAAACAAAATGGCAAAGAAAGCATTCAAAAATCTTATTCCGTTAAGGTGATATTCAATTTAATCCTTAACTTCCCAGGGGAACATGACTGAAATTTTTCGGAACATTGTGTTCAAAATTACTAATTTTCCTAACTTTCTTTTTGTTTTCTATTAGGGCAAGTTTGATTTATTGAATGCTAAGACAATAAACTTTTCAATAAAAAAGTCAAAATAAAGAAAATATTGACATAAATATGCAAATTTTAGGCAAAATTAGGCCAATAGTTTTGCTTGTAGTTTTTTTTGTGAATAATGAAAATGGACAATTTTTTACATATTCAGATTGTTTGTGAAATTTCCTTTTCAATGATATAGTATAAATTTTTATTTTCTCAAAGCAAAACCTGCAAAAAAATAGAAAAAAATAAATAAACAAGTATTCACTGCTGTAATTACTAGCGAAAAACAATACCATGCCTCCAGTGCAGTACTTGAACCCGGGCCGTCCACTTAAACTTCCCAAACACTAATAGCTGTACTAGATGGTGATGATGTAGTGTGGAATTTCTTTTCATACTTAAATATCAGCATGAATAAAAAGGGGGTAGTTGCTCTTTTTTTTATTTTGATTGAAAGTATGTGAATTGAGGAGGTCGGACATCTGGGAATGTTGTGGTGCACGGCGACGTAACAATGCTTTTTTGACGATCTCAAACTTCAGTCAAAGGGGAAAACAAACAGTCAGTTATCATTGCAGTCAACGGGAGAAAAACAGGTTTTTTGTCATTTTGCTAAAAATACTCGACAGAATTTATTTTTCTTAACAAATGTTGTGTATTAGACAGTAGTTTCCAATATATATGAGTACCATTAATTTTCGCTAACTGGCTGAGGCGACACAAGTATTCATAAAAAATATCCCATTGACTGACTGTAATGATAAAGTTTCTTCTTCAACTTGGCAAAACCGTACTGAGCCCGTACACGGTTACGTCGAACCGACTACCTCAATTGGCATTTCGAACAATATACTTCGCGTTGGGAAGTTGCATCTTGATCAGAAACTTGGATTTTCCCCAAAGTTTGGTCTCAAAAAGTCTGTAAATCACGATATTTTTCATATCTTTTGCCAAAAAAAAGATATTGTGATAATAGGGCAGTCAAAATTCGACTGAAACTGGATGCATTGATGTCTTTGTAAATTCCTCATGGGTTTTAAGGGAAAAGTAAGGTCCTGAAAGTAAATCTTTAAAAAAAAAAAAAAATTGCTTTTTGGTAAATTTTGTGCATTTTTGAATTTTCTCTATTTCAATCTATCTTTTTTTCAAAATCGTCAACATATGTTTGTTTGATGAAGGCTTAATGGCACCGCGACAACAAGGGCCAAATTGTGCCTAAAAGATAAGATCATTCCAGCGGTAGGAAAAAAGATAATAGAAGAGTCTGATAGAAGGACGGCAGCTAATAGCCAGGGAACTGGGACCGAAAAAGAAAGTGCAGGGGTGTAAAAAAGGAAAAAGTAGGTAGGGGGATGGGGGAGGACTAAATATCGTTGTAGGGGGAGGACTAAATATGATTGTAGAGGGAGGTATGGTGAAGGAAGGCGATAATTTTATCCGGGGAGTTCTTCTGCAAAAGCTAAGCTATGGAATTGTGAGGGGTGAAGGAAGCTCTGGGAAGGTTGTACAGGGGGCAGGCAAGGAGGACATGATGGACGGTTAGGGGTCAATGACAATTATTGCAGAGGGGTGGGGGAGCCATTAAGGAGGTGGGAGTGGGTGAGGTCTATTTTAAGGCGAGTAATGTGGACGATGTCGATACGGGAGGGATTGTGGATGATGGGTTTGGCTGGAATGGTGGGCTGGATGTTGTGTAGTTTGTTATTAATTTGGGAGTTCTATGAGGTTTGTCAGTTATCACGAACAATGGATGCGATAAGCGGTTTTATGTCAGAATGGGTTTTGGGGAAGGGGGTATGAGGAGGTTAAAAGCAAGCTTAGCAGCTGAATCAGCTCTGTCATTGCCAGGGATGCCAACCTGTGGCTGGATATCCAGAAAAAAAGAATACTTTTCCTACGGGGGCAAAAGAATTTGTGGTGGAGAGGGGAAAGTGGGGTTATCCCACTTGAGGTTAGAATGAAGAAGGACAGACTTTGAGTCTGAGTAGATGCCAAAGTGGCTGAGCAGGAAGTACTCAACATAGTTGAGGGCGAGCAGGATGGCCTTGGTCTCAGCCAAGAGATGGACAAGTAGTTGGGAAGCCTGCTACTGAGGGTGATGTCTTGGATGACACCAGCAGCAGCTGTCTTGTTGCCTTCCTTGGAGCCATCAGTATAGCTGGAGAGTTGGTCTTTAATTTGGTTGTGGAGGTTGATGAAGAGGTTGGTGTGAGTTTGGGCTTTCTGATGAGTGGAGAGGTCCATGTGGATGTAAGGGGGTGGGGTGGCCCAGGGAGGAAAAGTGGACCAGGAAAAGGCTCCAGGAGTGGCAAAATCCCATGGGAATTTGCAGTTAAAACTAATATTTTTATTTTCTTCTTATAGTGTAAATGTACAGCATGCTGTGCATTATTGCTGGAATTTCACAGATTGCTCTGTGAGGGGGTCACAGCTTCCAGCTTTATCCCTCTAGAGGGCTGGGATGGGAAGTAAATAAACACCGCATTTACATGCTTCTGTTTTCGAATAGCATTCAGAGAACTGGGTAGGATGTTAGTGTCCTACTGTCCAGACTGACAGCTTAACATCCTCTAAAGGAATGCGATTCAACCATTGCCACTTCTCTCGACAGCTGAATGAGTAGGAGCTGCAAACGAAGTTAGGGCTGTGACGATTACACGTATAAACGTTTAAATGAACGATCCTTTGATTCCCACTTGCCATTGAAAATCAATAAAAATTCAATGACTTTTACAATTCGATCTTTACATAAGACCAACAAAAGATCTAGTCCCTTTTAAGGCAGGAGTTGAATTTCATACTAATTGGATATGAATGGAGCTGTATGTGGCTTTTAACAGCTACTTGATGTGAAGGCTTAGGTCCGATTAACAACAGGCATAGATCTGCATTAGGTTAACACCTGTGTTACAAGCTGTAAAACTGACCCAGAAATTCACAGACAAAAAATTTTGATTGTTATTTTTACCACAAATCAATGCAAAGTTTACCTGAGTCAAATAGATAGTGCCAAAAAGAAAAAGATTGCAAAATAAACGAACAAAAATATTTCAAAGTTGCCAAGATTTTAGCATATGTTCGCAAAGATCGCCGCCATTTCCAAGAGGATTGTATCAAATACAGTACACTTGGGAATAGGGATGGGTTAGAATATTTTCAAATACAGTACAGTTGGGAATAAGGATGGGTTAGAATATTTCCAAATACAGTACAGTTGGACATAGGGACGGGTTAGAATATTTTTTATACGGTATAGCTGGTTGAGGGTGGTGCACTTTGGGAATCTTTTATGGCACAGTTATAAGTGTTGAAAACATATCAAAATGCTATTTTAACACCACATGACTTTTTGGACTACGACATTGTACTTCGATTTGCGTTTTTCTTTGTTACGCGCCCTGATCAGTTTGCCTCAATGCACTAGCTGAATTTTGCGCTGTATAAGTTATCATTATCATTAGTATTATATTATATATTAACACCTCAACATTAATCTTCAAGTATGATATGTACATATCTCACACTGACCTTTCCATTCTTTGAGAACTGGACCGAGCACACCGCCTGCCCACCATGAGCTTTGTCAAACGTATTGACGCACCTGTTGCTGATTCCGTCCCAGAGTTTAATGGTGCCATCTAAACTGGCGGTGGCATACATATGACCAGTTTTACTGTACTTCACCTGTAAGAGAACAAGGGCAACAGAAGAAATTTCACTGGAAATTACTGGGTAGTTTTATTAAAATATATTCCACAACAAATGATGTGAAACAACACTCTGGTCCCCACCTTTGCTGTGCAGAAGGGTTTTCTAAGTTACTCTTCTGTCCTATCCCTCTATTTTTCCATTCTTTGCCTCTTCTCCCATGGCACCATCTCCTCCATCCTGCATGCTTGCTTCTACACCCTACCCTATTTTCCTTTACTTTTCCCCGGAGTTGGAAATAATTACAAAATTTCCAACGCTTCTGAATAAAGGTGTCAAACGTTTTCCTGTGAAAAATCGTGACTGAAATAATATTAATGTAATGAATACATCTCTACATTCTGAATACTTCAGGATATACATGTACAGTCTGATTGTACGTCTCAGCGCGTTCATTGATCGAGTTCCAATCAGACAAGATTCACATTCCATCATTTTCCTTTCATGCAAGAAGCCAATTGTTTTGATTCTCTTTGATACCAGAAACCACTTAATTTAATTTTCTTCGAGTCCAGAAAAAGTGATTGTTTAAAAATCCTTTCAGGGCATGAATTCATTGTTCAGCACATTCCATTGGAAAGTTTAAACTAGCTCTTGACAGATCTCACCCCAAAACACACCACCATATAACATTTATGCCCCTCCCCTGATCCATTTACCACCATAAATTTTAATCACTCATTTAATAAATAACAAACACCACACACCAAATTTAATTATAATACAAAACATAACCTTTGTCCAACTTCATTGTAATTAATGGTGTAAACACAACTTCATTGTAATTAATGGTGTAAACACAACTTCATTGTAATTAATGGTGTAAACACAACTTCATTGTAATTGATTGTATAAACACAACTTCATTGTAATTAATGGTGTAAACACAACTTCATTGTAATTAATAGTGTAAACACAATTTCTTTGTAATTAATGATTAAACATACCATTTCTTTGTAATTAATGGTGGAAACACAACTTCATTGTAATTAATAGTGTAAACACAACTTCATTGTAATTAATGGTGTAAACACAACTTCATCGTAATTAATGGTGCAAACATACCATTTCTTTGTAATTAATGGTGGAAACACAGAAATCTCTCCATTAACTATAAAAATAATGATGGAGCTGGTTACGAATATCAACTTTGAGACTCAAAATACTACCTCTTTAAAGGATGATCTTCAAATGGAATAATCTCTTCATATTCAAGCCCCTACAGCAGTTTCGCTTTCTCAGATGGGTGTTCCACTTTGTTGGCCTCATTGCCTCCATCCCGCCCCTTTTCACTTGATATTTTGTTCACAAAAACATACTTTTCAGAACTATTTTGCCAATATAAAAAGATTGTTACACTTTGTCAACATAAAAAGATGCAGGGACACTACTGGATTTCTCCCTTATTTACATTTCAAGTACCCTTATAAAGTACCCCTTTTGGCCAGTGACACCCTGCCCTTTTTGGTCAGTGACACCCTGCCCCTTCCTGGATCAAGCTAGGGTTTGTATAACGACATAAGAAAAATGAAAGCTTACACAGGTGATGGGTGCGCTGTGCTGATCTTGTGGATTTGACGACACAAAGCACTGTAAGGAGTTGATGTCGTAGAGCCTCACTAGAAAATAGAAAACAAACAGGTTATGAGGAAGGGTTTAAAACTCTTGAACAAACTTCAACTTGTTCAGAATACTGCTACAAGACTGATCTCTGGCATAGGTATAAGATCTCATATTACTCCTATAATTTCCCATTTGCATTGGCTCAAAGTACAGTCACGAATCAGGTTTAGGCTTTATCTTCATCTTTTCAAAATTCTCCATGGTCTTGCACCAAATTATCTGTCTGAATTAATTCATCTGTATGTCCCAGATCCCAGACTTAGGTCTGCCTCTAATGGCCCACTGATGAGACAGTATGGCAGCAAACAAGTTAGTTGTTACAACTTTGCTGTCACTGGATCATCTCTCTGGACAGAGCTGCCTGTCCACATCAGATCTGCAAGTGACATTATCAATTTCAAGAAGCAATTGAAAACACCGTTTTACCCAATAATGCAGAGCACTTACTTTTGTTCTGAATATAAGCGCTACATAAGCATCTACAGAATAATTATAATAATAATAATAATAAGTTCCATAACAAACTATACATTGTACATGGATAGCAAAAGATATGCAAATATTACGTGACCGAGTTGAAAACAAAATGCATTCCGCAGAGCTCATCATGCAATCACTGTCCTTTAAACCATGAACAGTACGTTTTGTAACATTTGATTCACACTCATGTCACTTGGCTATGTGATCTGGGACTTTACACATGGATGTGGGTCATTGTGCGTATCAACCATGACCTTTCACCTCATGACAGCTCACACTATTATATATTACATTTAGCAAAAGTGGGTCATATGGTAATGAACGATGACCTGACCTTTCAAAATAAAACAAATTTGAATGTGGAGCATGACATTCAGCGATTGACAAATCAACTTGCCCGACGCGCAGGAGTGTATGATTGAATGTAAATAAGGTTCTCTATGGAAATTCAATTTGTATACATGCAATGCAAATTTTGCTGAACACCAAGTTGACCATCCGAGCAGGTCAATTAAATGTCACGTTTGCCTGGATAAGATTTTTGGTTGCCCCAGGAAATCAAAAATATGATTTGTCGAACGCTGATGACATCCAAGGGTAAGGCTTTTCCTCCTGTACAACAAATAGTTTTTATTCGTATATGGATACCAAACCACATGTAAACAACAAATGACCAAGGTTTACAATAAAGTTCTGGTCACATAGGTACATTTTCTATCACTTAATCAGGTCTGTTCACACCTACAGGAAACATATCACTTCATTCATAACAATACAAAAATATGTACAATTGATCAATCTTTACAATCTGATAAAAAGTGTCGTCAAACCAGATTAAACTAGAACTGTCAGAATGACAGCATGCTCGACTATTCCAGCTTAGCATTCAAAATGTTTTTTTTTTTTTTTTTTTGAGGGACGTACAGTACAGTCGGGAATAACCGTACACGCTAAGTGCGGGGCGTTAGTGCACTTACCACCATGATGAATGGAGCTGCCCTAAGCGCAAAATCACGCTTAAACGGGTTACGCGCTTAACATCACCGAGCTTGCAGCCCTGCAGCTTCTATTCACCTGTGACTTAACGCGCTAAAAGTCGATACACACTGTATGCATTATGTCAATCAAGATCGAAGTGCCTGTGCTTTGTAAAGGGACTCCTAACGTTGCACAGTTATAATAATCTGCTTATCGGATTAGGCCTGGCAAACTTTTTCTTTAGCAAAATGTTTTAACGCGAGGCCTAGAGGAATTAAAAACTTTCGTAAAATATTATTTTGTTTTCATTCAGTTTCACGTTGAACTCTGGGATATAAATATTTTTTTAATTCAGTCAGCATCGCAACGTCCAGAATCACAGTACACAGTACGCAATATTCGCTTACGAAATGAGGTAATGTCTTCATTTGCATTGCATTTTTTCGGACGGAATTTTCAATAAAAATACTTATTAAATCCATTAGGGAAAAAAAATTGATGTGAAAATTGAATCAATCCTTCGAATTAATTTAATTTTTTTACAGTTTTTGGACAAACAAAATGAATTTCGGGCAAACAAAAACTGATTCTGGCGATGTTTTTTGATTGAATTTAGCTATCCTATCACACAGTCACATTAAAAAGCCTAGCGTTAGGCTACATGGTTTAATCGATGTGTAATGGTGTTCTGCTTTTGTTATACAATTAGAATTAGGACATAAGAGCTAATATTTTTAAGCTTTGCTGATATTGGTAGGCGGGTTCTGTTAAATATCAATGACTAAATATTTCGTTTGATATTTTTCACGATTATAGATCTACTGTTAGGCCAAATGTTGAGGATGGGAAATGAATAATTTTAAACTGATGTTGACATGTTTGTCTTATATTTTTCCACAGCTTCCAACTTGAGCCTTTGTCAGTTTTGCAGATTAGACAAGATACATTGAAAAATCCCTGGGCCAGTATGGATGCTTATTAATTGCTTTGTCAGTCTAAGTCAACAAGAATTTACAAAAACTTTAAAGAGTTTTTTTTTTTTTTTGCATGAATAATCATTTTTATAGTAACGTTTCTACGCCATTCTGTCAGCAATCCAATATCAAGGACATCCGGCTTCAGCCAGTATGAAGAAAAACAGCTACAGCATTTGGCCGTGAAAAAAGAGGCAGAAGTCAAGAGGGTCTATAAACTCGTGTCGCGTTGAACCTTTCTTTCTTACTATTAGGCCTACTTGATACAGTAAATAAAAAAATTCCTGTGCATGTGTCAAGTAATGTTGGGCGATATGAAATGCTATTACTGCTTTTTTCTTCCACTTGTGTAGAGTACTTTTTTTTATATTCCAGTTTATGTACAAAACAGAGTGAGTGATATTAGAAAAAAGTGTAGGCCTAAATTAACTAAGCTCAATTGGGTAAAAAAAGAAGAAGTGAAATTTAGTGCTGTCAAAACTGCACATAAAATAGGTAAGCCTGCATTGCTTCATTCCATGAAAATTGCAATATCGGGGTGGTAGAAGGCATTGAATATCAGGGCCTCCGACATGGGGAAGGGCATAGCCCCCCCCCCTTCCCGAATAATGTTCCCCCCTTCCCGAATAATGTTCCCCCCTTGCCGAATGTTTCTCCTTCCCGAATGTTTCCCCCTTCCCGAATAATCTTCCCCTTCCCGAATAATGTTCAAAGCAATGGTTTTCAAATTGGTCTTGTTTTAATTATAAAAGCAATGGTTTTCAAATTGGTCTTGTGTTATTTATCCACAACAAAATTAATTGACAACATTAATCTCCCCCTCCCCTTCCCTTCCCCTCCTCCTCTCACCTGCCATATGAAACCTGTGTCAGGGGCCCTGAATATTGGTTTGATCATATTTATGTAGATCCTATTTTTAAAATATGATACAGGACTTAGGTTTTTGATAGGATTTTCTCCACAGATGACCGATGGTGGTAAAAGGTGAAGCCTGGTCCAATTCATAGTTATCATTTTACCTGCTTACTTTTTTTTTTTTTTCTTTTTTTTTACCCAATGTCTTGTTTTTAAAATAATTATATTCCGCAAAGTTATTTTCTGTCGGAACTTACCTCCACTCTTGACTAACTGACTTGGTTTTACTTCACTTCATTTCAAATGTTTCGATCGATGCTTCTTTGTGAAGTGGTACGAGAAAATTTAAACGAATATTTTCCCTGCCATCGGGTAATATACAGTACAACATCCCGTCACAGACCTGGTTATAACAGAGTTTACCTCAGCAGGTACAAGTGTTGCTGCCGCATAAGACTTCACATTTCCAGGAATCAAAAACAGAAGATTTCCATCATGCCTACTTGAGCATCTTAACATTTTCTTTAAAATTTGGCAGATATATTCTATCATTATTAACTAGCATGCTTGTTCGGCATAACGACACATTAAAGGAGGCATTAAGTCTGATACAATCATTATTTCATATGATAGAGAATACAAGATCTTAACCAACTGCCAAAAACATCATAGTCAAATTCCTATCTCAAGTTATTCATGTTTGAAATCGACACAGGGGGGCTGCCATTTTGTTCAATTCTGTATTTAAATATTGTGCATGATGACATAGATTCCCCAATAGGGACATAAAGATTATAATGTAATTCTTTACATATGTGATTAAAGTCTTTTTATCAAAATGATGTGACACAAAGTTATATCAGCATGTTTTGATTTTTCAATTTCATGAATACACAAAATTTTCCTTCACCCTTACAAAATAAAAACACTTGTTCATAAGCTAGAAAACTTGAGGTACATCTTAAAGAAATACAAAGCATTCCAAGATCCTGCTGGGCGATGACATAATCTGCATGTTTTGCAATCAAAATGGCAGCTACCATGGTACTATAAAGTAGTAGCATTAAAGTTTTTAACAATTAAACAAAAATATGTTAGATTGCTTCGGAAGTTATGGAACTTGGTCAGAAAATTAGTTATTTTCAATTCTATTATATGAAATAAAGAATTATGTCAGACTGTGCCTCCTTTAACAGTGAAGTCATTTGTGCCAAAAGAGGTTATATATGAATGATTATTGCTTTAGATTGACTAACATATAACATTATGTAATGTTTTAATCAGCAAACTATATATTCCAGCTTATAAATACCTCTGCTTTTAAATGCAATCGATGGTGAAACTCATATTGAGTATAGTTCAAAGAAACGACCATTTTTAACAGCTGTGGTTATGATACACATCCCTCAGTATGGTTGACATTGGGATTGTGGAAGCAAGTTGTTAAGAACAAATAAACTAATAGTCGTTAAGAACAAATGGGACTCACCACTAAATACAATCATTATTTTCATAAAATTTCCTCAAGGAAGGGGGTATCCTTCCTGCAGTACTTTAATGATGAAGTGAGGAATTGTAAATAAAGGCCCAAGCAGTACTCAGGCATGTGAGAGACACTTGATAAAAAAGCTGAAAGTAGCTTATTAAAAATATATGTTGAAAAAATTGAAAGCAGTTTATTGCTGGCGCGAAGGCGGGCAATCTTAATGCGCAAACACTTTTGGCGTGGGGCCAGGGGCCACTTAAGGGCCCCTGGTGGGGTCCAAGGAAACAGAACATTTGATTTTCTATGACTAGGAAAAAGGTCTCCTGAAAGAATTTTTTTATTTTAAAGAAGCTGATTTTCTTAATAAATCACCCCGCCCTTCAAAAAAAAAAAAAGAAGGAATTTCTATCAACTTTTCATTCAGAGCAGAATATAGATCAGGCATGTCAGCAGCATTGAAAAAAAGTCATTAATGACGTGATCTGACGTCATGTTTTGATGTTTATAAATCAGTGGAAAATGAAAATAACTGCATCACAATTGCCACAAACCCCATTAGCAATATCATGGCACCCTTAAGGGTAGAGTTGGTTCTCTATTCCCTTCTACCATAGCACCACGGTGGACATAGGTTGGGCCAAGTCCGGGTGACATAATGGCGGGCCACTCCATAAATGTTGCCAATAAGGGTTTAAGGAACCATTAACTGACATCCATGTACTTATATTCCATTTTCACAAGTACATAGTCGGGCCGAAGCCAACAGTCGGGAAATGGCAGTGACAAGTTAAATGCTTTTTAACAATTATCTTAACTTTTATTCTTATTGTGAGTTAAGTCTTCACTTCTCTCAAAAATTTCCAGTAAATTCTTGCATTTGCATTTCCAAAAGGGGCTGAAATTTACTTAAAATGAATGATTCATCTTATTGATACATCTCAATGACAGCAATTAACGTTTTTAAAACTATTTTCGATCAAATTTAACCTCTGGGCTGTCTCTCTATGAATTATCACGGTTAGGCCTAACATTAGGCCTTTCACCCAGTTTTACTATAAGATGGCAACTAGCCTAACATACTGTACGCTCAAACTTCAAGGAATAAAGAAAAGTCTGGCGAAATCGTATTAACGTTAGACTCTTGTCTAATAAATTACAGTCTCAAAGTATGTGAGAAATCTACGCTACACACAGGTTTTACGGCAGAATTTTTTGGTTTATCTCGCAAAAGAAGACAAAAGTTTCGCTTAAATAAATTTATAAAACACTCGTGCTAAGTGCAGTGATGCATGTACACAGATTGGGATCACACTCAGTGCAGTTACGTTACGTATAAGCGCTAACAAGCTTAGCGCAATGAGAAGTTTACTCCTGTAATACTATTACCGCGCTAACCTCTTTGAGGGAGGAGCAGATTAAAATGGGATTATCGGACGCGCTTAGCGCAGAGTTGGGGCAAGTGCCGTCGGTGCATGAAAGACACGAATACAATGGCGGCGGTAAGGGCATTAATCGCGGTAAATAATCCGCGCTAACTGCGATATCGGTACGCTTATTCCCGACTGTACTGTATATGCAGTAATGGGCTTACATGTAGTATGGGCAGATGATTTCAAATAACCTGCGCTTTGAAGGATGCACTTACCGTTTCCTTTGTTCTAGATTTTTAAAACATTTTACTACAAGCCTCAAAATATCTTTGAATTGTCCCAGATATTCCAAGACTCAAGTTTACTACTTCGCCCCAGTAAATCAAAAAACATATGATATCACTTATTATGACTGAAACACCTTTTCTTTCTATCCATTGAAGCACCAAGAAAAAAAAGAGAGGCCGTGCCTTACAAATGCCAATAAAAGATTCAAATATTACAAAGCATTCTTGTGGCATGAAACAATTATTGTTCTAGTCATTTACCAAACTACCTTCTAATCATCTTAAACCATTCATAAAATACGGTTTTACTGTAAAATGTAAAAGTGTGATTTTAAACTTTGAAAACTATACAGGATCTACATATTGATATCTTATAAATAAGGTGTTCAATTCTGCATTAGAAATTTTTCCCTTTTAGAGTGGCCATCAGTGTAGTTTATAGCCTATTTTTATGAGTTATAACATATTATTTTGGTTTATAGAATATTTTCATGGTTTATAGCCCATTTTCTTGGTTTATAGCCTATTTTCATGGTTTACAGCCCATTTTCCTGGTTTATAGCATACTTTCCTGGTTTATAGCATATTTTCCTGGTTTATAGCATACTTTCCTGGTTTATAGCATACTTTCCTGGTTTATAGCATACTTTCCTGGTTTATAGCATACTTTCCTAAACCATTAACAAAATATGGTTTTACTGTGATATGTAAAAGTGTGATTTTAAACTTTGAAAACAATACAGTATCTACATTTTAATATCTTTTAAATAAGGTGTTCAATTCTGCATAAGAAGTTTTTCCTTTTTAGAGTGGCCATCAGTGTGGTTTATAGCCTATTTTCATGGTCTATAGCATATTTTCATGGTTTATAGCCCATTTTCCTGGTTTATAGTATACTTTCCTGGTTTATAGCATACTTTCCTAAACCATTAAAAAAATGTGGTTTTACTGTAATATGTAAAAGTGTGATTTTGAACTTTGAAAACTATACAGGATCTACATATTGATATCTTATAAATAAGGTCTTCCAATTCTGCATAAGAAATTGTTCCCTTTTAGAGTGGCCATCACCAACAAGTATGCAAAAGAAACTCTTTGGTACTCTCAAGGATCTTCTCTCCTTTTTTTGGTGGTTCAATGGATAGAAATAAAAGAGGTGTTTCAGTTACGAGTGATATCATGTTTTCTGAGTAGCTTTCACACCCCTAATTTTGCTATTTCAGAGGGGTGCTCCACGATGCCCCTCTTTAACTCCACCCTGCCCCCCTTTTCACTGAGCACTCTACATTTTGTTGACAAAAACATACTTTTGAGCACTATTTTATGTTGATTACAGCTCACCCATATAAAAAGATGCAGGGACATTACTTGTTGTATTGAATACTACTTTATATACATTTCAAGTCACCTCAACCAAGTTTATAGCATATTTTCATTATTTATAGCCCATATTCATGGTTTATAGCCCATTTTCATGATTTATAGCATACTTTCATGGTTTCATTAGTAAAGGCACTGCTTAAAAATTTTGGCCTGCAATTTTGAAGCAACAAATTAACCACATCATTTCACAAGATTAACTTTGCATCATAACATTGAGGTATAAATAGTTCTATGCTTATAGTTCATTTCACCTTTCCTCAGCAGCAAAGACATACAATGCCAGCATTGATTACAGTTACTACTTATATCACAAAGGATTGCCATTATATTCAGATGTGTGTCACTAAAAATATTGTGTGACACCAGTGGGAGTATTTGTTATCTTGAAGGAGCTATGGAGAGGTGAAACTGAATACAGTTTTGTGGTTTAGGAAACAAAGAAATTTATAACTTTTACTCCAACCGGCCCTGCTCCATTTGAGGGCCGGTTGAGATGCTCCTGGTTTTAAGCAGAGCCATTTCTAATGTATAGCCCATTTCCATGGTTTATAGCATATTTTCATGGTTTATAGCATATTTTCATGGTTTATAGCATATTTTCATGGTTTATAGCTGATTTTCATGGCTTATAGCATATTTTCATGGTTTATAGCCCATTTTCTTGGTTTTAAACATATTTTCCTGGTTTATAGCCTATTTTCCTGGTTTATAGCCTATTTTCTTAGTTTATAGCCTATTTTCCTGGTTTATAGTCTATTGTCATGGTTTGTAACATATTTTCATGGTTTGTAGCATATTTTCATGGTTTATAGCCTATTTTCCTGGTTTATAGCCTATTTTCCTGATTTATAGCCTATTTTTCTGATTTACAGCCAATTTTCTTGGTTTATAGCATATTTTCCTGGTTTATACAGCGTATTTTTCTGGTTTATAGCCAATTTTCCTGGTTTATAAGCCAATTTTCCTGGTTTATAGCCTATTTTCCTGGTCTATAGCCTATTTTTTCCTGGTTTATAGCCTATTTTCCTGGTTTATAGCCTATTTTCCTGGTTTATAGCTCATTTTCATGGCTTATAAGCCTACTTTTTTGGTTAATAGCCTATCTTCCTGGTTTATAGCCTACTTTTCTGATTTATAGCCTATTTTCTTGGTTTATAGCCCATTTTCCTGTAGCCTACTTTCCTGGTTTATAGCCTATTTTTTTGGTTTATAGCTTATTTTCCTGGCTTATAGCCCATTTTCCTGGCTTATAGCCCATTTTCATGGTTTATAGCCTATTTTCCTGGCTTATAGCCCATTTTCTGCCAATTCAGCTCGAGTTGTTACTACCTGTCCATAGGTCTTTCAACGCAGCACAAACTATGACACAGGATAAGAAGATAACTTACATGTCGGGTGTTGGGTACCAATCAGGATGTGGTCCCCTGCTGGATGAATGGACATACATTTAATCTTCTGCACCTCGTGGATGATGCGGAATGCCCTCTTCACCGTCGACTTGGAGTACTCAAAAAACTTCACCGTGTAATCTTTGCTGCCGGAGACCAGGACAGCTTCCCGAGGATGAAACTCAAGACATGTTATGTTCTGAAAAAGAGATTATTAACAGATAATACTTTTTAAAATTTTTATATGATACTTTTTGAAGCCCAGCCTCTGCAAAGAAACATGACAACCATTAAGAATTTTTGGTCCTTAGACCCCTCCAACCCGACACCCCCGATTTTCTCAAAATCAGGGGTAATCCACACCATTCAACCCGAGAGACTCTTCACAATTCATTGACTAGCATCCAGCTATTGTTACACCATACACAACACAGGGGTAATCTATACCTTCTTATCTAATAACATCTTCATAGTCTATTCCAATTCACTTGTTAGCAACCAGCTACTGTTATACTGGTACACAATAGGTCATTTATCTTGGGCTCAAGCTACATAACTGCTGTTTAGTGATACGAATCAGATTAGCTCTTGGCAGAGCCTAAATATAAATATACATTATATGCTTGGGAGGACTTTGTGCAAAACCCATGAATGATTGATGGACCATTCTTCATAAGGATGGTTATTTCATCATGAAGTGTACACACAAATCAAGATCATTCTCACGTCCTCAGACACAACATTGACTCATCAATGTTTCAACTTATTCTCCATTTCTTTGAAACAATGTATGATAATCGAGTCAGCTTATGTGCTGTCGTATCGTTAAATTTCGGTAAAAAATATCTCAGTTTTGGCCGGTTGGAACATTTAGCAATTGACCTGTAAAACAGGAATTCGTGGGAAGAAATATTTTAAAGATTTTATAGGTAAGCATGTGGTTGCCTATCCAGCAGAGAATCGATTTCAAGATTGTACTGCATGTGTACAACTGCATTAAAAAAAATGCACCTTCATACCTTCAAGATTTGCTGCATATATATGAGCCTGGACGCGTTGGTCAGAGATCCGCCAACAAGGATGTAACTCGCCTTGTGGTGCCAAGAATTAATCGTGTCAGTGGGGACTGCGCCTTTTCTGTCCTGGGACCACTTTTGTGGAATAATCTACCTATTTGCAATCCGTCAGGCTCAAACTGTTTATACTTTTAAGAAGGCCCTTAAGACTCATATTTTTCCTACTGATTAAGTTTTATGCTGTCTATAATATTTAATTTCTTGTTTTATTTATCGAGTTTTTTAATTCTATTTTTTACCAATTCTTTTATGCTTTTATATTGTCCTGCAAATGTTTTTAAATTTTTTGTTATTGTATATTAAGAGTTTGTTTATGTATTATCAATTTTATTGTAAAGCGCTTCGATCCACGGGAGAAGCGCTATATAAATAAGTTTAATAATAATAAATGTGCTCTAAAACGTCCCCATGTAATTATGCAATGAATAGTACAATCAATTGCGAACGAAGGAAGAATATAAGCATGATAGAGCAACAAACCCAAAACGTTGTGGATGAAAATTTAATTTTTTACCACATATACTGTTGCTTACTCAAGAAATCAAAAAAAAAAAAAAAACATTATGCCAAAAAAAATTCTTCCTGTGAATTCCTGTTTTTCCTGCGGTTTTTAACCACCGAACCATTACTTTCTTCCAGGTCTCTGATGTGACTCACCTCGACATGATCGTATAATGTGCGGATGACTGGATGGCTTTCAACGCTCTGTTGCTGGCTCTCCATGGCTTGGATAGATGCTGGGGTAGAACTCTTGGCCAACATTCTCTCCACATCTAAAATCTAAGAGCATAGTTTAAAACCTTTACAATTTTTTTCAAAATGAAAACACAATATTGACTCATCATTGTTCCAAATTATTCTCCATTCCTTTTAATGTGCGATGATCAAGTTGGGTTATGTGGCTTTGTTTCGTTGAATTTTCAGTAAAAATATCTCCCAGTTTTGACCAATTGGAACATTCAGCGATTAACCCGAATTTCAACCACCGTGTTATATATGCCTAATTACCCAGCAGGTGTACCAGGAACACATAAAATGTCCGTCTGTCGATACTGGTCGAAATAAGCTTCAATAAATTGTTATTCTAAAACTACAAACTCAAAGCATTTATTAAGTGGAAATAGAGTTTGATTAGCAATTGGCAACAAGCTAAGTTGGGTCAAATTGCATAAATGACGTAGAGGCTGAAATTAGTGCAATTTTACTGATGCAAAAAAGGATGAAAATGACTTTTATATACAACTTTGGTTTGTTGATGTTTAACGGCACCGCGACAGTCAGAGTCAAATGTGCCAAGAAGGTCTTATCAAATAATGGTGTAAGATTTGGATAGTGAGGAGATGGAAGGTTTGTAAGGGAGATTAAGGGGAAAAGCTGAATGTGGCAGAAAAATTTAGGTGAAAAGAAAGGGGTGTGTGAGGTCAGGTGTAGAAGGGGAGGAGATTATATGTGGTGGAAGAGGTTGTTGTTGCGGAGGAAGTTGATGATGTTTGAGGAAGAATCGTTTCCGAATAGGTCTGAGATTGAGGAGAGTGAGGAGAGAAGAGATTTGGAGTTCTGGTATAGGGAACAGGTTAAGAAAATATGCATGATGGCGAGATCGATGTTGCAAGTGGGGCAGAGAAGGGCAGGGGAGCCGGATAAGAGTTGGGAGTGAGTATATATACAGACTTATAATTACATCTAATTTTGGTAAATTAGATCCAAGTCACAAGCTAGTACGAAAACCACTATAATGCATGGAGTTGTAAGCAAGTCACATTGCAGTAATTCAGTTGACAGTCATTTTTAAGTCATAAGCCATTTTACTTCCAGTAAAGTCAAGTCACAAGTCATGGTAAAATTTGACTCCAGCCCTTATAATATATAAATCTGCCTCCATGAAATACGGCTGTGCGTTTTCTTTTAATAGCCTAAACGTTTAAATAGCCGAATTTCCAATCATTTGAAATTCAATAAATTTTAGCCAGACGTGGTTATGTCAGGGTACGTCAACTAACCAACCAGCTTGACCTCATACCCTATGTGAATTGTGCAGCCAGCCAGGATTCCCACAGTACTAAATTGGCTAATTATTGACACATGAATTTTGGCCATGTGGAATTAATCTAATTAGTTTTCTGATTATTGCCGATACAGATTTGAAATGGATGTATTGATTTGTGCAATGGATCAAAGTTTTGTTCTCTGTTGCAGCCAAGAGTTGTGGTACATCTATTGGCCGTTTATTGGTATTACTTTTTCCACTTTTTCTAGTTTTAAAATATTGGTTTTGGCTTCTGTCATTAACAGTGGTTTTGGTTTGACAGTCTATAATGACTGGTCAAGATTGATCATACCTTCAACAAACAAATTTGAAGAATTACAGAATATTTCTGAGCTAAGTGAACTTTTTAGGATGCAGCGTTGTCACAGTTGCCTTCTGTGACGTACCTGGATTCATTTTAGGATGCAGCATTGTCACAGTTGCCTTCTGTGACGTACCTGGATTCATTTTAGGATGCAGCATTGTCACAGTTGCCTTCTGTGACGTACCTGGATTCATTTTAGGATGCAGCATTGTCACAGTTGCCTTCTGTGACGTGCCTGGATTCGTCCAATGATTAAAATATCCATTTTGAACCCCCAAAATGACATCAGAATTGTTGTTATACTTGCAGAGCTTGTGCAATCTATTATATCTCGTGTAATACTAAGACGAGAAAACAAACACAAAGAAGAAAAATACTATAACTAATGTAACCTTTGGCCTATGCCGGCACTGAAAAAATATACATATACCTAGTAACCTAACCCGGGTAAACTAATTGCTTCGGAAACTGAGCATGACTTGTGAAAATAAAATAAAGGTTGTTGAGCTAGCTATAAATCATATGGTCTGCTTCAGATAAGTATGCGTCCCTCATGGCGGCGGTGCCTCTTTAAAACGAAACAATCTTCTCAAGTACAATACAATCAGCATGGAATTGAGCTGCACTTTAATGGACCACCTTTCTCACAACAACAACAAAAATACCAATCTCCAAAACTAACATCTGACAAATTGGCATTACTTTATGCCTTCTCCTGTAACGATTCAACAACCTTTTGGTTTCTGTGCCATTCTGAAAAATGGACTTAAAAGCGTTGCCCTATCGTCTCACTCGAAAAACTTGCCACAACCGTCTTAAACTGTCTCTACTTCGTATCTGCCACGAGTCACACACAGTTAAACAACCAGTAAACAACCCACACATGAACTCCCCTGAACAAAAGGTCTGAAAGATAACCAGATAACTGCAGCCCAGCATTCCTGAGAATTTTGCATGTTACGTAGCCTTATTCTGGATGGGGAAAACATGTTCTTGACATTTCTGTAGGACCTTGTGACACGCAGCCCCGCAATATTAGATGTTAGATTTTGTACTCATAAGCTGATCTTTAGTAAAATTACATTATGCCACTCCCCTCAAAAATAATGAGGCCAACTTCATAAAAAAACCTATAATTTTAGCCAGGGGGTAATGTAGTTTTGTATGAACAATCTTTTTTTCTATTTGTTAATAAATTAGTTGCAATATTTGTTCTATGGAGTGATTTCATCATGTGACTCTAACTCAACTGGACTCCATTTTGCCGGGCAGAGGTGTCGTTGCGTTTCATGTGTCTTCACACAACTCAGTCACAACAAACATACTTACCTTCCAGTACCAGTTCAGCCAATTTTACTGATTGCAGTTTATTGCTCGCTTCCAACTTTACTTCATATTTTCCTGAAGTAAGTTATATTTTCACCAGGCATACGAAGAGTAACTCTAACGTTAATGCCATCTGATTGTTCGCTATACTCAAAGCCTACATACCTGATATAAAGTGCTGGCTGCAAATCCTAGTGTGTAAGGCCTACCGTAGGTTGAAAGCCCGGGTTGAAAGACGTTGCGTCGTACAGCAGAAACCCACTTCGAACGTTAATCAGGATCAGATGGAAATTGAGAAAATGTCTTTTTATTCCCCGCACACATCTATTAGTGCAACCAAAGGCACAGCAAGATTCCAGCATAATTATCATGCAAATATAATCTAATATAACAACAAGCACATGTATGTAAGTCTAATTAAATGTACAGCAGATGACAGTGGTTTTGACCGACAAAATGGCGATGTAAACAAAGTCACGTGACCTCATGTAGTCAGCTGAAACACCCTAATAGTTCACAATGTTTTGGAGACTTTTCTTTTCAGCATCTGTGAATATCAAAATCTTCAGGATTTTTCAGCATGACGGGGGAAGGGGAAAGGGGGGGAGGGGGGGTCCTGCCCAGTGTGCTAATGTACATGTATGTGTATACAGTGACAGACTACATACCTTGATGGACGCATCCCCTGATCCCGTTGCAATCAGTTGACCTAATGGGAAAAAACAGAAATAAACTTCCATGTTTAAAAACAAACTTTCTAAGTCTTCCCAACAACCAAATGAATAAACTGATATACTTTTTGCTTGAGAATCTGTTTTAACTTAATCCGCTTACTGCTGATACCTTGTCAACCACAAATACCCACATGCACACTGCCGCTGTCATGTCCAGGTGTCAAGTCCATGATAAGCCGATATGTAGACGACTATATACAAACCGCACACTTTGAAAATGTTTTCATGCAGTTTTAAATTTAAAAAAAAAAAATAGTGTTTGTACTGCAACACCCACTTACAGACCACTCTGAAGGGTACATCAGCACCCATTTACAGACCACTCTAAAGGGTACATCAACACCCACTTAGACCACTTTGAAGGGTATATCAACACCCACTTAGACCACTCTGAAAGGTATATTAACCCCCACTTACAGACCACTTTAAAGGGTATATCAACACCCACTTAAACCACTCTGAAAGGTATATCAACACCCACTTACAGACTACTCTGAAGGGTATATCAACACCCACTTACAAACCACTCTGAAGGGTATAGTTTATACACATATGTATAAATGAAAAACCCACTTAGACCACTCTGAAGGGTACATCAACACCCACTTACAGACCACTCTGAAGGGTATATCAACACCCACTTACAGACCACTCTGAAAGGTATATCAACACCCACTTACAGACCACTCTGAAGGGTATATCAACACCCACTTACAGAACACTCTGAAAGGTATATCAACACCCACTTACAGACCACTCTGAAGGGTATATCCACACCCACTTACAGACCACTCTGAGGGGTATAGTTTATATACATGTATAAATGAAAATAAATAAAAATACACAGATTTCTAGGTTATTAAAATTAGTGCTGTCACGATATGGCTGTATTACGTATTGATTATCATGGAGAAAAATATTGCAATATATTGGTATACCGCAATATTTTTCAAGAAAACTGACTCACGACACAAATTGTTAATATCACTACTTCTTTTATGTATACATGAATGCATTGATGAACACAAGAAAAAATGATTTTCATCTAGCACACAACATGATCCCGTAACTATTAGTTCCAGATTTCATCACGTTTGGTCATTCAGCCAATGTGGTTATGAATCATCAAGGTGAAATGCATGTTCTAGGCCATTTTTTTCTTCTTTTTGCCAACTTTCATCAGAGTGTGCCGGTGTGGGGTGAAGGAGCACGACTTTTAATTACCTTTTTATGTTTAACAATATTTGTGCATGTTTTTAAAGTTGATTTAGAAACAATCATGGCTTAAACTTAGATTTACTACCATAATGTTAGTACCATAACGTTAGTACCGTAACGTACGAAGTAGCCTAATTGTGCCAAAATTTCTTAGTTCTGTATTAGTTTTTGTTCATTCATTATTTTCTGTGGGTTATCCTCCCCCTCACCCCATAATTTATTTTTTGGAGAGATTTGATATTGAATATGATAAAGAAATCACTCAGAAACATATTTATTGTAATTTGTTTCACTTTCCTGTTCATTCCAAATGGCAATATTAACCAACTTCTGAAGGAAACCAAATATTTTTAAAACTGAGACATTGGAAATAGAACATAGTGCATGTATGTGCTAAGAGGCATATTTCATGTCGTGGGAAAAGAGATATCGCTATAATCGGCAAATCATGAGAGTACTTAGTTACGAAAGACGATATAATCATGATACTTTTGTGTTGTAATACCCACTGGAGAAATATCATAATTACACTTGCCAATGGTTTTGCAATTATTGCTTTATTTGACTTCTGTGGCAAAACAATCACCACAGATACAGACCATTTCGAACTGATTTTAACTGAACGTGATTACTGCAGTAGTTTGACCAATCAACTGCCAGGAAAATTTCCCATTTGTTACCCAACCACTAGAGGTACAGTGGCTCAGTGGTTAATGAGTCATTCTCGTATGCGAAAGGTACTGGGTTCGATTCCCGCCGGGAGCGCTGCATTGTGTCCTTGGGCAAGGCATTTTACTCTACTTGCTTCAGTGCACTCAGCTGTATAATGAGTACCAGCACTGCTGGGGAATTAACCTGCGATAGACTGGCGTCCCATCTAGAGGATTGTGTACTCTCATCCGCTTGTGCCATGGAACCGGGGATAAGCACTGGCCCTATGAGCCTTATGGTTCGAATGGATTTTACTTTTTAACTACCCAACCCAACCACCAATCAGCTGCAATTGATGGGGGAAAAGTTGTAGGCATTTTTTTTTAAAATGTTAATGATGTAAAAACATTGAATTTTATTAATATGCATAGTGGGTGGGGCTTAATATGATTTTGCTGAAAAGCTTGTAAGCACGATATCTCAAGAATGGTAAACTGGATTAATGTCATATTCGATACACAGATAGTCCATGGTCCGTATATGTGCTCCATAGACCTTTTCAAATCTGAATCGGCAATTTCCGGAAAACTAGTTTGATTAATGTCACATGGCCGAGATTCACGTGTCCATAATAGACCAATCGTATACTGGGTGAATCTTATTGACCAGTGAAATACTGGGGGAATCTTGGTTGTCTGCACAATTCATGCACAGTATGGGATCAAGCGTATGAAAAAATGGTTTCAAGCGTGCTTATCATACGTGCTTTACACATAAATGTAATACGCGCGCGTATTGCTGTTTACAATTGTTTGCCCAAAACTGCACCGGATTGGTTAAGAAACAAAGGAAAAACTCCCCCAGCGTTTGATTGGTCGAAGTACTGAAGAAATCGCATTCGGCTTAACTCGGTTTGAAAAAAGTCTGTAATGTTAGGAAATTGTGCAGATGGTCAAGAGATCCCAGTATTTGATTGGTCTATAAACATCCCCCAGTGCATGATTGGTCCATTATAGACACAAGAATTTCAGTCATGTGACATTACTTTAAATTAAGTTTTTCAGAAATTGCTGATTCGAATTTAAATAGGTCAATGTGAGTGAAAACATGTCTTACCATCCTCGCTCCATGCAGCTGCTCTGCATGCACCCTTATGTGCCGTCACGTAACACGTCTCGTACTGAGCCGCCTCAGGAGCTGTCGTTTGAACTAAAATAAAGGAACAAATTAAAAATATTTACACTTTGTTTGAAAGAGAGCAAAGAAACAAACTTTCCTCTAAAATTTAAATGTTGTTGTTGACTTATATTAGACGGACAAAAAGTATTTGATATCAACTGAACTGGCTAGATTAGAGTTCTGCATTACCGTGGAATTCATCAAACAATATACAATTATTCTTGGAGTTGGAATTAATCATAAAATTTCCCATAGTTCTTAATAAAGGTGTCGAAAATCTTCCCACAAAAAATCACCACAAAAATAATATTAATGTAGTGAAAACATCTTTATATACTTCCCTCTTTCGCAATTTAATGTACTTTTCATCGCACAATTACATGGAGGACGTTTTTAAAGCACATATTTACCACATATACTGTTGTTTACTCAAGAAATCTATAAAAAAAAAAAAAAATTCCTGGAACCATAGATATTTTCCAGCTCAGATTCATTCTATTAAAAGATACCTGTCCATTTGCTCCTTAAAAAAATATTTTCACAGAAAAGAAAGAAAATGCAATAATGGTATCCTCTATATTACTACGCAACTTCTGTTCTTGAAGGGAACGTTTGTTTGTTTGTTTGATGAAGGCCTAATGGCACCATGACAACGAGGGTCAAATTGTGCCTGAGAGGTTAGAACATTCCAGAGGTAGGAAGAAAAAAAACCAGTGGGATATTGACAGAAACATGGGAACTAAAAGCTAGAAAGCAGGGATTGAGAAAGGAAGTGCATGGGTGAAAAAAAACAAAGTAGAGAGAGGGGGGTGGGAGAGGAGGACTACATATGGTTGAAGAGGGAAGCATGATGAAGGAAGGAGATCATTTCATCTGGAGGGGTTTTCTGGAAGAGCTCGGCTATGGAGTTGTGGGGAGCGAGGAAAGCTCTGGGAAGGTTGTACAGGGGGCAAGCAAGGACATTATGGACTGTGAGGGTGCAATGGCAATTGTTGCAGAGGGGTTGGGGGAGCCAATAAGGAGGTGGGAGTGAGTGAGGTAGGTGTGACCTATTCTAAGGCGGGTAACGTGAACGTTGTCGACACGAGAGAGATTGTGGATAATGAGTTTGATCGGATTGGTGGGCTGAATGACGTAAAGCACAACAAATTTGAATTTAGATTTGGACGCCCCCAGTTCTGGCAGTCACAAACAATAAACAACATGCCCCACCCACTGCCTCCCCCTTGCTGGAGCATACCCCATAAGGTTCTGCAAAATGAAGAGAAAAAAGTTGCACTATCTGAACATCTAAAATGGTCTTAGTGTTGTGGTCCTACCTTCTGTGTCAAAATCCAAGTCTATGCCAGCTCCTGGGGCAACAGTGTCTGAAAACCTTGTAAGCTGATGTTCTGAAAATACAAAATGATGTAAAATGAAATAAATCAACTCTTCGTGCTTTACATAAGGTCGTAAAATCTCGAAAATTTCAAACCTGGTTTAAGGGAAATCCATAATTTCAGAGGGAATTTTTTAGCATCATTAACTCAGGACCATCAAAAACTGATCACATGTCCCATTTCACCAAACTACATATTTTCAGGGCTCTTTAATTCTTAGTTAACCTGGCCCTTGGAAGAGCTTTTTCTCTTTAGAGCCTATGCATCGACGTCATCTGCGCAATGTGCAAGAAATTATCCAATCACTGGTCAAGGAATAGTATACAAACAAAGAGTGCACAGCAAAAAAACCTCTTGGTTTGCCTCAATGTGTTGACATCTTTCATATCAAAACTCAATATTACTCAAATGAAAAATATTCAATTTCTTATTATTTTGCATTTAAAAAAGGGTTAATTTTGCATTGCCCATTTTGTTTTTGAATATAGAAAGTGTATCTCTGCTTTTTTATATTGTCAATAACTATAATTTATGCACAGTGGGCATTATATAAAAACTTAACTTCCGGTACTCAAGAAGTACCCAGTGTGTGTGTGACGTTATATGCACATACTCTATGGCACACAACTTACAAGCTGTACAAACAGCAAAACGAAGAAAACTTGTCAATCAAAAATAAGCAAGGAATGTCACAAAACTTGAGTATGGGCCTTATAATAAGTCTTCAAATTACCCGTAAGGCGTAGAAAATAATGATCCATGGTTGGAACCCGCTTTAAACAGATGCAGAAATAATATATCAGCAAGTAAATTTTCCGTGACTTGCAATTTTTTTAATATGTTTTGAACATTTATGACCGTGCCATAAAAGATTCAAATGTGTGCCATCCGGAACCAGCTATACCGTAGAAAAAATATTTTAACCCTTCCCTATTCCCAACTGTACTGTATTTGATACAATCCTCTGGGAAGTGGCGGTTATGTTTGCTAACCACGCTGAAATCTCGGCAACTTTGAAACATTTTTGTTCGCATATTTTGCAATCTTTTTTTCCTTTTTGCGCAATCTATTTGACTCATGAGGTAAACTTTACATTTATTTGTGGTAAAAATAAGACTCAAAGCTTTTTTGTCTGTGAATTTCTGGGTCAGTTTTGCAGCTTGTAAAACAGGTGTTAACCTAATGCGGATTTATGCCTGTTGTTAATCGGGCCTAAGCCTCTACATCAAGTAGCTCTATATTTGGTGAATCAAGCCCAACATAGCCTCATTCATAGCCAATTAGTACAAATTTCAACTCCTGCCTTAAAAGGGGAAAGATCCTTTGTTGATTGTATGTAAAGTTTGAATTGTAAAAGTAATTGAATGACAGGTTTGTGTGTGTT